>OX421975.1:96527699-96723501 GCA_949128135.1 Parasteatoda lunata
AAAAGCACATTTCATTAGAAGTGGAATAAATATATCGTCTTGCAAGCCCACAAGCTATGATAAAAATACATTATGATAATTCCTTATTGCAAGAGGTTAGTTTCCCACCATCGTTTCAATTCTTAAGGGAGGGAAAACAAATGTAAGTAATATATCTTATTCAAATCACTTTGAAATAAAATAGCACCAAAGAAGCTAGAATGTTTTCTTGACTAAGTGCATCAATATGACAATTGGTTAACAAAACATTTTCTGTGAGGATTTCTATTAGTAATGTATAACTTTTTGATCTACTTGGTCAATAACAAGTGATATCCTAAAAGCAAGGGTAATAACTAATAATAAATCGTTTTGTCAAATATATATTTCGTCATTATAATTATATAATATAATGTAATATAAATTTGTGCAAAAACTCAAGCAGATAGGAACAACTAATATGTGTGGATAAGAAAATCAATCACATCACAAAAAAAAATTTATAAAAAAAATAGAAAATTAACTATTTATAAAAATTTCTAAATACTTACGACTTTTTAAGTTTCTCATTCTAAAATATCCCTTCATATTTCCATAAGTGGTGTTGAAACTTGTACTACTAACCCAAGAGAAGGAAGCACCAGGATACATGACGGGATATTCTCCAACAACTCCAGGCCCATCTACTAACTCTTCACTACCATTTTCATCAGTTATAGTCCAGTGTCTTGTTTCCAATTGACACTCATCTAAATCACATGCAGCTGATGACATGGACATTCTAAATAAATAAAAACTATTCTTTTTTATTCTTACTTTGTTTCCAGCTCTCAGAATACTTAAACTACTTCTACCACTGGCCATGAGGATTTCAATGTACACTTAAAGGAAGAACCCCTTATTTTTTTAAATACAAAACAATAGGAGACAACAAAAGTTTGGTATTCCTAGATTACATTTATTTATGTTAGTATCAAGTGTTCAACAGAATATAAAGTTGTGATAAAGTAAGTTGTGATAAAGTAAGTTGCAATATAGAAGATAACTCTCAAGTTATAATGTGTGTCAATTATTTAAACATATTAACCATTTAATGGTACTTAACAATTTTGAACAAAAATATTTTCAAGACTAATTATTGTCCAAAGAATAACATAAAGAGAGATATTTTTTTTTGCACTTATAACACATAACTCTTACAATATATTGAAATACATATTTTAACAGCAAATTATATTTTAAATCCAGGGTTCCCACTCTTTTAACAAAGCAAAAATTAAGCACTTTTAAGGACTTTTTTTGAAAAAATTAAGGACTTTAAAAAAAAAAATTAAGGACCTTAAAAATAGTATGATTGTTTATCATCAAATAAATATATACCCCCAATGACAGTGCTAATTATTTAACTTTCTTAAAAAATTAAAAAAATCAATAATAACAAAAAAAATTTTTTTTTTATAATGTAAGTACTGATAAAATTGTTTTAATAATTGTTTCAGGGCTTTCCAAAGTAGGAATCAGACATTTTTTGCAAACCAGGGTCTGGTTTTTTTAAAACATTTTCATATAGTTAAGGATTAACGACTTCTATGAAAATTATCTGTATTCCCTTTTTAATCATTTTATTGAAATTGAATTGTAAAATTAGGTGCAGAAATATATTAAAAAAAAGAGTAAATATTGGAAAAATATTGAAAAAATAAGTTTTTATATTTCACTACTAGACATGCATCACATATTCAGCTGTGGGCCAATCTTGGTAAATATGCCAAAAAAATTATTTTTCTCTATTAACAAAATGTTTTATTTATAAGGGTATATATTTAAAAAAAAGAAATTTATACTAAGAAGTTGAATTAGAGCTATGCATGAGAGTAGTTTTCTTAACTATGTCTTGTCAAATTAAGTCCTATTTTAAGTAAAAACGGGTCATACTAATACCACTTTTCATTAATCATTCAACTTTTTTTTCATTAGGCTTAACTTAATATATATTTTTATATTTTTTTAAAAATTCATTGCAATAAATATTTTTATAATAGTTTTATAGAATAAAAATACAATTATGTTTAAGATTCATAATTTTAAAACTATAATGTTCTAAATACGTTTTTTAATAGTTCTCGGTGAAACATATTAATAATAGGGTCCAAAATGATTTTTTAAAGGTATCAATGCATTCCTTTGGCTAGAAAAATTGGTAAGGTTACTTAATTAACAAATTATTTATTTTTCATAATTTTTTACTTGTAATATTTCTTTATCATCCTGTATAATTCTTAATATTATTATGATTTGATATTTTATTTTTATGGTGAATTAATAGTTTTGAAAAAATCTATTGAAAAATTTATGGAAAGTAATATGTAACTTAACAATTTTGAAATTATTTCCCAACAGCAAATGCTTTATATTTACGTTTAAGATGAGTTTTACAATTATTTCCAGCCAAAATTGATATTAGGAATTAACTTTTTAAAGTTAATGTTACTAAACAATCTGATGAAAAACATTTACTAATTTTAAAGCAAACAAAAGTTGGATAGATACTTTTAAAAAAATATATAAAAAACAAACAGTTTATTAAGTTGCAATGTTAACTGGGAAAAATGATTATTAAAATCTAAGTTTGCATTTTATTCTAATAGACATTAATAACAAAAAGTTTGGGATCGTTTTAATTGAGTAGATTTAAATTTTTATGTAACAATCTGCTTATCCTTAAGAAACAAAAACAATAACAATCTAAAACTTAAAAAAAAATTTACATTGCAGCAAAACAAGTTATAAATAGTTACCTAATATTTAACTTTCTTGTTAGGAGCAAATCATGCATTATTTAGTACTCAGAAATAAAAATTGTAAATATTTTTGAAAAAACTTCAGGTTTTTCTTCAAAAACTCAATAAATCTCAGATTTTTGATATAAAACCTAGGTGGGATGGGATTTTCCAAACCCTGCTTATTACATATCTGTCTAATTTTTAGTACAATCATGAATTTTGAAAAATGTTGCTGCTTTTTACAAATTTACAGTTACTTATTACACACTGAAATATTATACAAATTTATTTAATTCTTCCAAAACTTTTGGAAATAATTTTCGTTTCGGATTCTAGTTCAAAATTTTTTCTCATACTTCTTTTCTTAGAGTTTTACTTTATTCCTATTAGCAGATGCATTACCATTAGAACTGAATTTGTTGAATTCTGTCAATTTTGAAGGTTAGTGTGGGTCTTCTACTTTACCTTAGAACAGCCCCCCCCCCCCAAAAAAAAAAACACTATCTCTTCCATCTGCAGTATTTCCCTTGTCCGCACTCTATTCTTTTCTTTTAGGATGTCACTCTTCTCATAGAGTATCATTCGAGGCAGAATATATTAATGAAAGAACCAATATATTAATAAAAAGACATGCTTTCTTCTCCTTGCCTGTAGCCATCTCACACACATCCCTTCTTGTCTCTCTAAAATGTTTTAATCTCCGTGCATGATCTAATTCTAGGTGATAAAAGAACGACTTTTTGCTTTAAAACATTGAACTGAAAAAGTGTCCTATTCAACTATAGTGATGCTGAAAAAATAAGCACTTTTAAGAACCTTGTACCAAATTTAAGTACTTTTAAGGGCCCTTATTTTCCAAAATAAAAGTTAAGCAGTTTTTAAGGATTTTTAAGGACCGTGGGAACCCTGAAATCATGTAACTTAAAAGGGCAGAATATTGCTTAAAATATGTATTTCTACTCTTTCAATTGATATTTTCTATTGCTTAAAAATAGACTAACTTTTATGCTAAAAAATACATCAAACCTGTGATATAATTGTTCCGAGGAACATGAAAAATAACTTAGTATTACAAAATATGCATGATGTTTTTCTCCCTGTATAAGATAGCAGTAAGACCATTATTCAGATTGCAATTCCAATAACATACACTAATAATGATAAGAAATATACGCACATGTATATAACAATACTATACTATAAATACACGTAACTATACAAGGATATAACATTTAAGTAAAAATAATACTTACGTTATTCTGTAGGTGTGGTGAAATTTCGGTGGATTAATTTTACTGAGTTCTGGAAGGAAGCAGGTGGCAACTGAAACTGTTATATAACCAGTGGTTTCAACTGCAGCTGAATCATGTAAAAAACTAGTAAAAAAATTTAAAATAAATAAAAGTATATCACAAACTATTAAAATATATTTTACCGAAACAAAATAAAATTTCCAATTAAGAAAAAGATGAATTTATGATAAATAAATAGAGAGGGCTTGTCCCTCCTTTTTTTCTTTTCGTATTAAAACTTATATTTTCTCTTTACTTAAATGTTAAATAATAATGACATTTATTTTCACTAACTGCAAGCTTATAATCAAACTAATAAATTTTAAAAGTAATTGTTATTAGAAAAGGGCATTCTATGCTACTAGATCAGAGGTTCCAAAAGGGTGTTCTGCGAAGCCTTTGGCTCTGTGGAAGGGTCACAGGGGTTCCGAGAGTTAAAACTTGTTTTAACTGATGATATTTGAAACCCATATCCAATAAGTTATTCAATATTTTGGTTATTATTAGTAAAATACCAGTAAGAAGAAACATGCAAAATTAAAAAAATATTTTTTTCCCATCAACACAATATATTAAATAAATTAAGATATGCATTCATAAAAAATATCAATTTTATGAATTTTCATCAAACTTTTCAATTGGAAATAATAATAGAAACAAAATAGACACAAAAAAATTTTCTTCTGATAACTATTGTCATTGTTTGTAACAGTTCAACTAAACCCACAACTCAGCTTATTTTATACTTTTCAACAAACACAAAATTCTGCTCTATTCCTTTGAATTCAACTGTTTGACTGTTTAAGACTAGTATTGATAAAGCGTTGAAAAAATTTAATACTCTCCATTAAATATTTAAATATTTTCAAAAAATTACCAGTCTTTTTTTTTTTCTCTTTTTTTTGGTTATATGTTCACAATAGTTAATGAGCTACAAGTACAATGTAGGGGTTCCACTAAAAGAAGGTCCATTATTTAGGATTCCATGGCCAAAAAAAATTGGACAGCTATAAATTACAACAAATGCATATATTCTTCAATTCTGAAGTAAAAATGCTCTTAATATAGTCTTTGATAAAGTTTTTTTTTTAAAGTAAATATAATAGGTTAGCTTCATAAACAATTGATATATTCTTTTTCTAGATTTTAATAATGAGTAAGAAAGTAATTGGTAACAAGTGTTGCAAAAAATTATATTTTGCTTCTTAATTTTTTACAATTTTTACTGAGTTACTAAAATCAACATTTACCATTTATTAAAAAAAAAAGACTGCAACTGGGATTCCTTTATAGGCATTACATATTTCCTATCCTTTAAAATTTCATTTTTTTCCGTAAAATTCAATCATTCCTAATACCTTTTTAAATAAATAACTCCATTAATTAATTTTAATTCAATTTTATAAAGAGTGAATACAAATATTTCTATATTCTCAATAAATGTAAAGGCTAACTTTTTATTTCAATGAAAACGTATAACTATAATTTTTATTGAATGCCACAACAACTGAGCATCAAAATCTATGTTTAACCTTTCTTTCTTCAATCATATCAAACAGTAGCATATTTTATTAGACTTACTTTAATTTACAAAGAACTTTTTTGCATTGAATCTTCAGTAGAATTATTTAAACATTAACATGAGATATACTGGAGTTGACTGAATTGGCTTGATCTTTGGCTGTGTTCTTTTTAAAAAGCTTATAATGGATCTCTCCTGCACTCCATTATTAAAAAATAATCAAAACTTTGCTGTATTATTAGTATCAGGTAAAAGAGAAAAATATAATAGTTATCCATTAATAAATATTTAAGATAAATAAAAATCTGACGAACAACTACTAAAAAAAAAAAAACCTTAAGTTGTGAAGTTGCAAAAAAGAGAAAAAGAAAAAAAAAATCCTCGCAATTCTTCAAACAAAACTATAATGCTAAGAATAATATTTCCCGAAGAATAAGTAATTATAAAGCGTTAAAGTCAATAAGAATTGCTTTTAAAATGCTGCGCTAGCATAAAAATGATCATAAAAAAACATTATAAAAACAGAAAAAATAAAAGTCGATGTTAGTTTTTGAAAGAAAATTTTAAAGCTAAAAACCTCAGTTTCGAATTATTGCATTTTCAAGGAAAAGTGAAGAAAAAAGAATCAAGTCTAATAGAAACCCTGTTAATTGCCGTGAAATAATAAAAATGTCCTTCAAAGTAAAGTTTTTGTAAAAAAAGAAAAGCTAAATACAAACCAAAACAAAAATCATTTTTAATTTTTAAACGAAAAATTCTAAGCTAAGAATATCATTTTGCTTATATCATTTGTTTAAATTCATTTTTCTCATTTCTTAATATTAAGGTCACATATAATAAATAGTTAAATTTGGTTTGCAATATTTTGTACACTTATTTTGTTCCTATAATTAAAAAATTTTTTTTTTTATTATTATTACTATAAATCAAAATACAAATTTTAACATGTAAACCTTCCATTTAAAAAAAAAATTAAAAGTCATCACAATAATTGATTTTTTGTAACTCACAAGAATGAGAACTTTCACAAGGTTGCCAATCTCCATAAAACATTTTTTGTTAAGAGAATTTAATGACAAGATAAGAGATTTTGAGAAAAAAAGAAAATCTCAATTGAACTACTAGTGATATTTTAAAGTTTCAAAAGTTTTGTGACAAATACACACATTTTTAACAGAAAAACAAACAATAATAAAAGCTTAAAACTACAAAATTAATAATGTTGACTATAAAGTTTGATTTTTTTAAGAGATCACAATAAAATAAATGAACAACTTTAAAAAATACAAATAGCAATAAAAAAAATAATAAAATGAAAATAAAAGTTGAAATATTACTGAATGTCTGGATTTGCATAATTCCATATAAAAATAAGCTTTATTATTTTTAGAAATATTTTGTAGATAAATTAGGTTCATGAGACATCGAAATAAAATGGTTTCCACACAATGATTTTAATTTAACAGAGATAATAAACTTAATTGTTAATTTCTCAATTAGTACAAAAAGATTTTTTTAACTCTGATAAGTTTTCCTTTACAGACATCTAAAGTTTACAATGACATTCACAGAAATTTTATAGAAATTGACAACCCTGATATGAATGGATGAAGTAAATTTTAGAAATCATTACGTGAAGGGTTGGTTTTGAATTGAAACATAATCATTTTTTGTCAAATGATTTGCATGCGAGGTGAGCCATTCTTGAAATGAAGTTCCTAGGAAGAAAAAAAAAATAGAAAATTACTTTAAAAGATAGAAAAGTAAATTGAATGACATATTTATATGTATGTAAAACTAATCAATAAAATAAAGATATGTAAATCTTAACAAAGAGAAGTCTGGTTACTGAGTTTCCATTTTACATAAATTTTTTTGTTAGAAAGAATAAATTTGATTTCTAAAGAAAACTAATATTTTATGCTTAATATTTGTGAGGTGGAGCCGCAATGGCTCAATGGTTAAGGCACAGGGCAGTCATTGCGAAGAGCTGGGGTTCAATTCCCAGTGGCGACTAAAAGCCCAACCAGCTTCAGATGGATGAGTACTAGCTTGCCTGGGAAGTAAAGGGGGTCTGGGCGCAGTGCTCACCACATTACAACAATCATGCCGTTGGTAACAAAATTGTAGAGTCTTATCCTCCATGACCCCCCTGGCCCACTACCGACTGTTGTGGGAATGCTTTACTTTTATTTGAGAGGTGATGCAAATATTTTTAATACATTAATAGCAATTATAATTTTATGTTATTAAACTCAATTTTTAAGTGTCCCTTTTCCTGTAATTTTTAATTAATGTGCTTTAAAATGATACTTTCAATAAAGTTTAAAAAAAAAAAAAAAAATCACAAATTGTTTCTTTTTTTGTACATAATCTGTAGAGTGTAAAGTAAAAGAATTACCACTAGTTTATCTGATAGGCCGTTTTGTTTTGACAGTGAAAATGCAAAAGTTTAAAATTATTTTAATAGATGACCAACCAAGTGCAAATGATAAGAAACTAATCAAAATTATAGTCAACTATGTTATCAAAGGTCTAATTTAAATCCGATGAGGAAATATAAAGTAAAAGAGAAAAAATTTTACCACTCCAACTTGCCTTAGAACATTACACTAAAGTCGTAGCAGAAAAATTTCTAAATCAGTTTTCTCTCTTATGAATTAAATCCGCTAATTATGTATTACAAAACCTTTGCATTTCAAATCTTAGTGCATTGCAGTATAGATTGGCAAACAAAAAATCAACAATTTTGTTTTAAACCATTAATTTTACATACAAAATATATACATATGTATATAAAAAAAAAAAAATAATATTTTGTAACTATGCCTTTAATAGCAATAGTATACATTTAAATGAGCAGAGAATAAGATTAAATTTGGTTGATATAATACCACTAACGTACTGACTGGCAATTTTAAAAAAAAAGTGCATTAAACTTTAAAAAGAAAAGCATAGGAAAAATAAATGAAAAAGTTTCATATTGTATTTTCTCCTACCTGATATGAAAGCATCAACAGAAGATCGCTCTCTTCCTGATTCCATATCCATTGGATAAAATATAGTATTTGGTTCATAGCCATCTTCATCTGTGACAGCCAGATATTGGATGACACCAGAATGTAGGCAAAGGGTAAGAGGGATGCAACCTTTCAAACCGTCCCGTTCCTGAAAATGAAAATATTGAATTCTTTATAATATAAAAAAATGGTTTAGAACTCATAAAAATCAATGAAATTACAACTCGTTACTCGGAGTTCTTGGTAAAACAACAGCACAACTAAATTAAATCAAATTTGATATTCACATGCAAGTTGGTAATTTGTGAAAAATAGTCAGATTTTCGTAATTTTAAGTGAAAATAATAAGTTAGTGAAAACAAAGTTCTCTTTCTTACTAAGGTGAAAACTATTAAATTTTAACAAAAAAATTTCTGAAATAAAAAAGTTTTTCTCTTCAAAACTCTACACTGCAAAAAAATATGCCTTATGTAAAAAGAAATAAATTGATATAAAAATTTCAAAATTGTTAAATATCTTGCGGTTATGCGTTAAATTTGAAATTTATTAACAAAATTGAACATTTATTTTACCTCTTAAATATTACTTAAGATTGTACATCAAACATGCTATAGATTTTTTTTTTTTTTTTGCAATAGATTTTTAAGTGAAAATATCACTATTCTATATCACTATTATTGTGTGATGAGCAAAAAGCAGGCAAAATAACCAATTTTTTTTTTCTTGCTTTATAGCGGTTTATAAACTGCCACATAATGAATCACAGAAAATTATTATAGGACTATGTTTTGCATGTCCCAAAACTTTGGACTGGCTGAGAGAATTTCGTTCATAGTAAATTATAGAAACATGAATGATTTTTTTAATGCTGTTTTAGAGAAATTCAAATTCTCAATTAAAACAAATAGAAAATGTGTCACTTTAAAAATAAAAAAAAAGCTAGACATAAAAAAATTTTTTTTCTTATTACAGAATTGTTCAACTAATAGCTGTTTATCATAATTTCTCATACTTTGGAAATTTAAATGGATAATTTTTTGAATGAATAAATGATATTAATACGATAAATAAATTTTAACAACTAAAACAGCATTATCCTCTCGTAGTATATTTAGAACAGAAATTTCCTGTTTATACTTAATGAGAAACCTACCAAGTTAATAAAAAATTTTAAAAAATAATTCAAATTTTTTAAAGAGTGAAATTGTATAACAACTGTAATGATAAATGCAGTCATTTTTTTAAGGAGGAATCATGCAATAAGATGAAACCCCACGAAAGAATAATAACTGAATCACTTTATTTAGAATTCATTTAATGATTATTTTTTAATTTATTCATATAATTAGAAACACAATAAAATGTATGATAATATTGAATTTTTTATGTCACTCCTTAATAGAAATCATTAAAAAATTTAACATTTAAACCTCGCTAACTTTCATTATAAAAATACAGAAACATTATTTAATGATTAATTGCTTTTAATCATTTTTAACGAAGTTCAATTACATCGATATCCAGAAATAATTTAAAAACCAACCTAAAAGTAGTATAAGTCAAATTTTTTCAGGAAACTAAATTTTCTAACTATTTTTTTTAAGTTAAAATAAACCCAAAAATAGAAATAAAAAAAATTCAAAATTATTTTCAAGACCATTTGATACAATCTTTCAGTGGCTCCTATACCAATTTTATTGAGATTCTGGAAGGTTGCTAATGCAAATCTAAATAAGATATAAAATCAAGCACTAAATTGTCAACATTTTCCATACACATGCTTTTAAAACAACTGGTAACCTTTTATTTGCACCAACAAGGCTGAAGAAAAACTATCTAAACTAGCATACCACATAAAGTTTGCAAGCCACATGTGTAACGTCACAAGCTTTGGAAACAAAAATTAACAATACTTGAAAGTCACAGAAAATTCCTGAGGGTGATATCATCAAATATGTGATTCCAAAGACATCATTTATAAAATTTTATTGCACGAGGAGTAAATAAAATGGAACACTCATAATTCTGTTCTCTCTCATACCCCATAAAAATACAATTACATATGTGAAAGAAACAAATTAAAATTATTTTCAACTTAAATTATGAAGCCTAGTTAATGTATTAAGTAAGTGCTCATATTTAATAATAGGAGGATTAAATATATTTATCATACCCTAAATCCAACAACTGAAACAGTATTTAAGTCCAAAAGAGTTTCTGTTCTATACCAGCCAGGACTTGACATACTACCCATGATCCTAAAAGGAAAAGGATTTTACTAATGTGTGCAGTACTTTTTTTAAACTTCAATAAAAAAATAAAAAAATAGTACCCAGGTGAAGAAAATTCTTGACCACTGCATATGCGATATGAACAACGATAATCAAGAGGCAGCACAAAATGCAGGCGCCTCTCTAAAGCATTTAATTCTTCTTCAGAAGCTCCACCTACAAAGTCGAAGTACCTAATGTTAAAAAGAATACTACAAAATAAATTCTTTAACTCATTTGGGAAACAATTTGATACATATTTATGTTGAATATCTATTAAAAAGAAATTTGTTTTATTAAATAGAAAATTATATAATTCAAGTCTGTGAACATCACTTAAATTACACATTTAAAAATAATAAATAGGTATAAAAAGAAATCCATTCTACAAATCTTTAGAAATAGTTAATCTAAAGGTCATCTACAAAATATCAAATAGTATTTCTCTGAGGAAAAACAAGTAAAGAAGAAAAAATATTCATCTTCATGATCCCTGGCATGACAGCTCAGTGTAAGCCAAGGCCTTCTTCATAAGACAGGGATGAGAGTAGTCAGAAAGTAAAAAAGAGGAAATCCATGAATATATATATATATATATACATATATTCAGAGTTGGCCGTCGATTACAGCAATCGATTACAACTGTAATTGATTACAGATAATTGCAGCTATGTAATCAATAGTCAGCTTGTAATCAATTATGATTACAAGTAATCGCCATTACAAGTAATCAAAATTTTTGATTACATCAGAGTAGAGCGAAAATGTAATCGATTACATTTTTCAATTACAGTAATAAATTACTTGTAATCATGATTACAAATTTTGATTACAACTGTAATCATGATTACAATACTCAATTACAGTAATCAATTACTCCGTAATCATGATTACAAACATTCATAATTTTGATTACAACTGTAATCGTGATTACATAACCAATTACTGTAATCAATTACTTGTAATCGTGATTACAAGTAATCATAATATATGATTACATGTAATCTAAATACACAATTACAAGACTATTGTATTCTTATAAATTATTATATTTTACAGTAGATAGTATAATGTATTTTATAATGATACATTTTGTACGTATTTACATGTATTACATTTTATACGTATTTGTATATGTACAAATGAATGTAACTAAAATGTATGTACATATGATTTTAACTAGTGCATATGTACAGACATTTTAGTTACACACACATGTAAATACACTTATATTATAAGTATAAAATATATGTACGTATGTATATAGCTAATAATTACATATGTGCAAACAATGTAGACATATACATTTATACACAATGAATATATGCATTTTATTTGTGCATATGAATATTTGTGCACATAAAATGTATATCTATGTTCATATACGCATGTATATACAAGTACTTGTTGTTTGTACAAACATACATACATAGTCTGTACAATGTATATCCCATGGATACATGTACAATTTATTTATGAACAGTATAATATATGTATACATGTACAATATAGGTATATATGTAGTATGTACAATATATGTATGTATACATGCACATGATATGCATGTCCAATGTATGGATGTACATATACACAATATGTTCATGTTTAATGTATGTATCCAAATATGCATAATACATTTGTGTACAATTGTAGATACATTGGGTGCATTTATATTTTGCATATATTCATACATACATTCAACATGCATAACGTATGTACATACACACATTTGAGATGCATACATTGTAGAGATGTATATACATATAGTGTGCAGATGTATATTTCATATAATGTACATATGATGAAATGAACATATAATGAAATGAACATATAATGTTCATATAATGTACAGTCGGCAAAAAAAAAAAGATATCACCCTGAATAACTTTTGTTCTAATGATCGGATTTTCACGAACTAAGTGTCAATCTTAATGGTTCCTGGGAGTGACCTCAAATATGCTAATTAATTAGTGCTAACTATTAATTAAATTACGAAATCAGACACAAGAACGTACTTTCTCTGAATAAACATATATTTTTTTTTACATATTTGGAATCCTGAACCTCAAAATAGGGGGGGGGGGGGTAGACGAAATTTCGAAAAAAATGGGTTGTAAATTGGGTCGCAATAAGGATTTATATATCTGGCAAAGGTTTAAAAATATGCCAAATTACCTCGCCATAGAAGGGGAAATAACTTATAACAACCATAAAGAAACTGAATGAATGACAATGCAGAAAAACATAGTGCTTCTCGTTGCTAAGCAACCAAAAGAATTTTACGAGTAGCTTTCTGGACAATGAAAACAAATTGTTTTTGATTTTTTTAATCTCCTTTAAAAAAGGAAATTTAAATCAATTAATAAATTATTTTTGCTTCTCCAAGATTTTAGAATCTTGTCGTTGAACTTTTTATCTGACATTATTAATTTATTTAAAGCTGTTTTAACGTCATTTGTATGACAGTTTTGAATTAAAAATAAATTTTCATAAGTTATTATAAATTTATGAAGAAATGTAGGATTAATTGCTTTAGCACCTCTCTTCGAGTTTCTTAGGTAAGGGAAAGAAATAAAATGATCAAGCAAAGGAAGACCTGAAAAAAGATAGCTGTTCTGATGCATAATCGCAAAATTTTATAGAATTCACAGCATTTATTTTTGATAAAATTGTAAAACTTAGTAAATGGTATATGGCATTTTAAAAGCATTTTGATATATATATATATATATATATAATAATAATAATATATACATATAATATATACATAATAAATATATACATATAATATATACATAATATATACATATAATATATACATAATAAATATATACATATAATATATACATAATAAATAAATACAAAAAAAAACACGGAGAAAATTAAGAAAAACAATAAGTTTTATTTATTGGGCATAAACTGCAAGTAAATAGAACTCATAAAATAAGTTCAAAATTTAGACAAAACATGGGAAAAATTACAGAACAATAAAAAAGGGAGAAAAAAAGAAAAATAATAATAAAAACAAAATAACAAAAAACAGGAGAAAAAAATTCCGAAAAAAGGAAAAAAATTTCTAAAAATATCCGGAAAATAAAAGATATAATATTTTCATCAGCTCACACTATTATATCCGCAAAAAAGAGTGCCGTCTAATATTGTATCAATATAGCCAAAGCAAAACATATCATTAAGATAGTGTGAGGAGCATCATTTTCTTTAAAAATTATGCTGCTCTCTTTTCGAAAAATGAAAGAAAAAACATCATTTCTAGAGCGAAGTATCTTTTAAACTTATGTGATTTCAGAATTATTATTATTCATCTTTTTTTTATTTCATCAATTTAAAATTCTAGCTGAAGCAAGTCAGTTATTGGCAATTTTTTTTAATTCCGAAATGAGAACAGAAAAATCAGGAGTATTTCTTTCCTTTCTGATGAACAAGAGAAGTAACTTTAGAATATAATTCTGCAGAAAAAAAGAAAAATATATATTTGCTCAGCTATTTTATTGCTTCAGCTCTTTCTTTACTCTGTTTTTTAAATTTAAAATTAATAAATATGAAGATGCAGAGTATAACAGTTTTGGTTATACCTATCATTTTAATAATTGTGATTATAATGCTTTTTAAATTTATTATTCTGTTTTTGTCGGAGAAAATAGTAACTTCGTTAAGTCATTAAAAGTTCTTGGAATTAGACATGAAAAGTCATGAATTTGAAAATCTAAAATGTAGCAGATACCCTGTATTAAGGAAAATAAAATATTTCATTTGAAATCTCTTTTTTTATTCAACATTATTTCATTTTATGCTTTACAGAATATTAAAACGGTGCGGAGATCAAGAAGGCATGTAAATAGGAAAATATATTAAAATCCATATTTTAAGTTCAGAACCTTCTTTCATGGCACTTGTTAACCAAGATGCTGTAATTATATTGTCAGCATTTCAACCAAAAGAACTAATCCGTTCTGTTTAAAACTATCTCTATCACACGACTTTTTTTTCCGAATATCACACCTCCTTTAACTACGTATCCGTACTCCTTCAACTACGATTAAAATAAAACTTTATTTCAAGGAGCAGGTCAAGAATTTGCACTTCATAAGATTTACAAATAATATTAAGTAAACTTAGTTTGCAGTAAAAAGAGTTGATGTTATTTACACACTCCTTTCGTTAGTTCTTTAAAAAATATGATTAAAAGAAAATTAGGGTTATAATACCCTTAATTAAACAAGAATAACAATTGTTACAGTTTTTACAATACTTTTTCAACTCTGACACTCTTTTCATTAGATAACTTCTTTTGCCAACGATTTTGTCCCTTTTTTTTTGTTAGTTGAAACCAGCTTACGCATTCTTGTAATTTTTACATTTTATCTTTGAAATTTCAATCTCGAAAGACATGCATGAAGCGACACCTAGTCTAAAGAATCTAAGTAAAATAGTTGTAAGGCCGATTATTACGAAAAGAATTAACTACTTCGGTGCAATGAGACAATTATAAATGAACCATTAATATTCTTGTTTTTTTATTACGAAATATTAGGAGAAATTTGTATTCATAATTTATTCAAAACGTGTGTTAAAACTATGATTAAAAGTTATTTAAGTAGAAAAAAGTCAAATGGAGGAAAAGAACAATTTTTGAGATGATGATTCTAAAAATAGCACGTTTTTCGAATCTTTTTACAATTTTTTATTTTAGTAGTTGTTTAACAAAACAAGGCATATCGAACATTTTCCTGATACAGCAATATTTTTTTGAACTGTGCAAAAGTTGAAAAATCATATAAATAAATTTTTAAGCAAATATTTTCAACTTTTTAAAACAAAAGGGTAACAACTTACTTTAAGTTAGCGCACAAGAATAACTTTCAATGTCAAAATAAAATTGTATGTCCATAGTTTTTTGTTCATTTAAAAAACTAAACAATCTGTTGTATTTTTTCGCTGTGCACACATACGCATTTACTTTTCATTATCGAATAAATAAGAAACAATAAAAAAAAGAAAATTAATAATTTATCTTCATTTTTCGTAAACAATAGTATTCTTAGTAAATAGTCAGCTGTTCTGCATCAAATGATATTGTGTGTGATCAGTAGAATATTTTTAATTTCTTAACAAGATTTAATTCTCAGATAGCTGGCAATAATTCTAAGTTTTCTTTCAATAAGAGCTTAGCAATAATTTAAAAAGTAATTTTATTTTTAAGGTAATTTTATTGGAAAATAATATATATGGTAGAATAAAAAATAAGATTTTGCATTAAAATTCAATTAAAAAGTTTAGAAAAATAATTCTGAGAAACACGCGCAGACTAATTTACAAATTTATTTTAAGATTAAAGCGATATATAAGATGTAAAGAAGTTTTAAAATCATTAAAAATGCTGACTACGTATTTTTATTAATATTTATATTAATATATATATTTGAAGACTTACTCTTCTTACAATGATATTATATCTTAAGTGGATCCCCTCCCACGTAAACCTTCACCTTAATGATCTGGCCGATGAACTGGCCAAGGAGGGCTCCAATGATCCTATAGATCGTAGTGGCCTTCTAACACACGATGAAATCTATGCAAAAGTAAAGGCCGACAAAAATAGGACTTGGAGGATTCCATCTAGTCTGCCCTGAAGCTAAAAGGTGATAGAAAACTGCAGACAGCTATCACAAGACTAATCAGTGGTCATACCAGCGGCCATATTTGGCAGTACTTTTACTTTCGTTACTTGTACCCAGGGCCGGATTTAAGCTTGGCGGGGCCCCAAGCTACTGAAAAAGATGGGGCCCTTATAAATTCATTTCTATTTATATACACCTAAGGAAAACTGTCATTATTTTTTATTGTTGAGTATTAACATTAAACTAGGAGGCTTCGCCCCCTGCTCGCTGGCGCTCACCAACTCCCGGAATGCTCGCTTTGTTCGCTCATTGGATACGTTCTTAACGTCTAGCTTTTGTATACTTTTTTGAATACTGAAATTCCGAAAACTTTTCACTGTAGAATTTTCTAAACCTGTACATTTCAATATTAATTTGAAGCTGATTTATGTTGCTAAGTTAAGTTTCAAAAAATTCTATGGCTGGCAACAGCATTTTTATTTTTTAAGTTGTTTATTTTTATTTTTGCTGCAGCTGAATTGAACAACCTGATAATGCTCACTCTGGTTATTGTTTCCGTTTTTAAAAGGGCTATATGTTGAGCCACCTCAGCTAGATTTGGCATGTAACATTTTTAGATGCAACCATTGGTCGATTTTCTAACGTTGCCATTCGGGAAGTTGTAATGAGGCTGTTTTTTGGTGCCGTGTAAGAGAAATATATATATAGATTATTAAAAAAAACTCTTTAAGTTACATTTTGCTATGCTGCTCAAAATCTATAGACTTAGAAACATGAAATTATGAAGGTGTGTAGAAAATATGTAAGGAGTTAGAAGGAAATATGAGAAAATACAATTTGATTATTAGTTTTATTCTTTTTATGACCGTCGTTGAAAAACTGACTCAATTTTGAGTTTACAACTACCCATGTTTAACTACATAGCCTTGTAATTTTGAACTCAATGCAGAAGACAAGGGAACTCCTGGAGCAGTACCCAGAGATATTGATTTGTTATGAGAACTTAGTGGACTTTGTAACCCAGGCAGATTTAACATGCACCAGTCACCATTTTATACATGGGTATTCTTCGGCCGTCTGGATTCGAACTCCCATTCTCATGAACACGAGTCCATAGCCCGACCAACCAGGCTATTGCGGCCAAATTATTAGTTTATTTTATAACAGTCATTGAACAGCCCATCCAATTTCGAGTTTCGAGTACTAATGTTCAACTCCGTAGCCTTGTAATTTTGAACCCAATCGAGCAAACAAGAGAACTCCAGGATCAAGCATTTGAGGAAATTTTTGCCTTCGTGGAGGACGTTTTGATGGAACCAACCAGCATTTGAGTTACATGGTGAGGAAAACCACGAAAACCTCCCACGGTTAGTCTGACAGTAAGGGGACTCTAACCCATGTTCCGTCTACCACTGAGGATATTTTACGTCAGCACTGTGGTCGGTGCAAGCCAGTAGTAGAATTCATATCGACCAGCAGCCATCACTGGCACTCGAACTCGATTCACCTCATTCGGAGGCGAATGCTCTATCCCTTGAGTGAGTAACAACTGTGACTGAGTAACTCTCTGAGTAACAACCCTTCACCGAGTAACAACTCTGCGGGAGGTACCAATTTTCCAATTTTATTGATTTGCTTAAATTTAGTCATCTTTAAAATGTAAATGGCAATCATAATTTTTGTGTAGAAAAATGGAAATATACCGTTTTTCCTCTTATCTGCAATGATTAATGAGAAGCAACCACGAGGGTTAGTGAGCAAAGTGAACAAGGGGCGGAGCCTTCTAGTTTTTTAAATAATTTTAAAATTATTAGTTTTTAACATATATACTTTAAAAAAAGTAAGAAAAACATTTTTCAGTATATAGAAATAAAAATAACTTAGTAATAGAAATAAAAATAATAAATATAAAAAAATAAAAAATAAGAATAAAGAAATAAATACTGACCACACTGAGAAAAGAAAGTATGGTCAAAACTATTAGAATATAGTAAAATTTAGGGTATTTATGGGAACACCAAAATGCAGGATAGTTCTTTTCAATAGTGATCTAGTTACAACTTCTCTTGAAGTTTACATAATAAAAATATAGTTTTTTGCTATGATGTTCGGTAGTAAATGTGTTAAATTTTTTAACTTTATCATGATACCTTAGGAAAGTAGTTCCAAACTGTGTTCTATGGAACTTTATTGTTTTAGAGCGAATTAGTACTTTTTATAACTGGGCATGAATACTTTTATAACTTCTAGTTAGTTCTTTTATAATCTCAGATTATATTTAGATCAAACATATAAATCATATCGTAAATAATCTTTCTGTTTCCTTTATTAAATTATTTGAAGTAAAATACCAATTAAATAAAAATGGCATTTTTTAAATGAAAATATATTTCTAAAAACAATATGTTGAATGTTGAACAAATTAGGAAAAGAATAAGCATTTATAAAATATTACATTAATATTTCATACCACACTTTTCAAATCAATATAAAATAACTAAATTCTTTTATAAAGAAAAATGCTTTACAAATTATCATTTTTAGCGTTTATAACTAGTCTCTTCAGTTCATTTAAAAATAAACTATAATTCGGCTTATCTTATTCATTTTCAGCTTTTGTATATACACCAAAAATAAATTCAAAAATAGAGTAGATATAGCACAAGGACTGCAAATTTAACTGTCGGATATAAAACCTTAATTAAGATTGTTAATGATAAAACAATGAAAAATCTTCATTCCTTTAATTAAATATTTTAAAATATTTTTTCAGGTTATAACGTTCACAATTACCTTAATAAACTTTCATCGTAATGTCGGGGTTCCGCAGAAGGAAGCGTAAATAATAATTGAGAACCGCTGCCTTAGAGCATGGCATAATGATCACTAATTCGGTTAATTTTATTTTTGTCTTTTGCATTTTTATTAAATGTGTGGTAATAAGAGCTATAATTTTAAAAACCAGAATTTTCGATAAACTATTGCATTGTGAACAAAAAAATTACCAAATGAATGATTTAAATACCATATATTTTGCTTTTGTTACCAAAATTGTTTTTTCTTTTCTTGCGAGAAGTGTCGAAAATTTTTCTCAGTGCGTTATTTTGTGTTCTAATATTTCCGCACTACTTATTTAGACAAATACTAAAAATGGACCTTAGCTTTGAATGTCAAATCCAATCATGGAAATAAGGCTATTTTTTCACACTTTGACTTCTACACTTATTTTAAATTATTATTACAGATAAATTATTTTTATAAAACAATGCAATTAAACTAAGTATACCAAATTCATAATTTTCTTCTGTATATCTAAATAAATATTTCGATGCTATGAATTTAGAAATAGTATAAGGAATTCGAAATTAATACCTCACTTTTTATTTACATAAAGAATGTGAATAGCCAACAATTATTTTATATTTTTAAACACTTCGATTAGATTTTGAAAAGCATCCAAAAATGTCAAAAAGAAAAAAATATATAAAGGGCTTCATAGGGTCCCAGCTCCGAATAAAACTTTAAAAATAGAAGGAAAAAAGTGGGATCTGGGGGCCCTTGCCATCTCAGGGCCCCAAGCTACAGCTTATTTAGCTTATACGTAAATCCAGCTTTGCTTGTACTGCCGGTACAAGTAAAAAGTACGTACTTTTACTTGTACTTCGTTACTTTTTAAATTTAGTTCTTCTACTTGTACTTTCGTTACTTTTTTAGGGAAAAAGTACAAGTATTTGTAACGGAAATGTCAAATGAAATCGTTACTTTTTTCTAAAACTTGGTAAGCTTTCTTGCATCAAAATTAATTGGTTGGAAGAAAAAGCTAGGGAGGAGGCTACAAAAAAATTGGAAAGAATTGTCCAAGCTGACCACTCTGCTATAACTAATAACGTTACAGAAAAAAACCAGGGATTTTAAATTTTCTAAAACTGAAAACATCATGCCAATCACCAGCGACAGAAAAATTTATGGCATACATGAGCTCAAATGTTGAAACGGAAAGCATGTCAATTTTGAATCGATATCCAATCGTAAAACAATTATATGTGAAATATAATACTGCAGTACCTTCTAGTGCTCCCGTGGAGCGCTTATTCAGCGTGGCTAAGCCCGTTCTGAGAAATTCTCGCAGCAGACTCAATGACACCACTTTCAAAATGCAATTATTTTGCAAAATGAATAAAAATATTAATTAGCAAGTTATTTTTATTCATTTTCGAGTTTTATGCATTTATTTAATACATTTTAAATAAAAAATGTTGGATTTTGTTATTACGTTTTTCAATTTTCTTTTTGAACTCACTAATAAATAATACATTTTGTCTTAATACATTTCTTACTAAATACATTTTTACCTAGTACATTTTTTACTAAAATTATGTTTATGCCCTACCTTGTCAAACAACGCCCAGTCAAATCTCTAAGAACTTCAGAACTATTTGTGCTATTGAAAACTATTATAATTGCAATTTTAACTCTTGAAAACTCAAAAGTATTAATTTAG
The DNA here is from genome assembly GCA_949128135.1 of Parasteatoda lunata. Classification (NCBI taxonomy): domain Eukaryota; kingdom Metazoa; phylum Arthropoda; class Arachnida; order Araneae; family Theridiidae; genus Parasteatoda; species Parasteatoda lunata. The sequence goes on from OX421975.1 coordinate 96,548,706, forward strand.
TCGCTGATACTAAAATTCGTTTACAAATTTTAACTATTCCGTTAGGCAGAAATGTTCGGAAAATGATTTTCTCGCATGACTTCAGCATTAGCCATTGTTACAAATAAAACTGTAGACTGTTCTGTTTCAACTTATACTGCACATTTAATTATTTGTTACTAGCTCAAAGATCACAAAAGCTATCTGAAACCCTGTGCTTGCTTTGTTTATGTTTGTGCTTTTAAAACGCGTTTCTATAGAGTAAAACAATTTTAAATCAATGGTAATTTAAATAAATAAAAATAATAAACTAAAAATTAAAATGAATAAATAAAATTTCTTTTTCGTGCAAATCTATAAAAATTTTGATATTAAAATTATATTTGATTTTAAAATTATATTATACGATTATATTATAAAATTATATTATAATATTCTTCCGAATTTAAAAGTAAATTAATGTCCATAACTTTCAAAATTAAAAATAATTAAATAAATAACAACAATTTTGCAAAAACATTAAAGAACATAAGAATATTATTCAAAAAAATTTTTGGTTGCTTTGAATTTTCGATTTCCTAGAAATGTACTTTTAAATCGTTACTTTTTTTGTTTAGTACTTGTACTTTTACTTGTACTTTTTACTCGTTACTCTTTAAAATAAGAACTTTTTACTTTTTACTCGTTACTCTTTAAAATAAGAACTTTTTACTTTTTACTCATTACTTTTCTTAAAAATACTTGTACTTTTACTCGTTACTTTTTAAAAGTAATGTTGTCATATATGCCGCGAACTTACATTTGATCAAGGTCAAAAGACTTTCCCTGTATGCCTAAAATGTAATGCGCACCAGGCTACACCTGATCATTTGCTGTCCTGTATGGGACTGGAGAGAAATTTTATTTTGGAGCATCCGGCGATGGTATTTGATTTTCTGTCGGTGAACGGTCTTCTGGACTTGGGTCTAGCCTTGTTCTGGGCCAAATGGAATAAGCAACAACTACAACAATTAATATTTATAAAATATATCTTCAAGAAATTGATAAATATATTATTCTAAATCTAAGCATACGCAGGTATATTATTGAAATTGTATCAGTTATTGAAAAACAAAATAAAAAAATAAAAAATAATCACATTAAATAAGCACAATCTGGTGTATAACCATATTCTATCAGAAGCACGCTTTTAAAAAACTAGACATTCGGTGAATAAAATATTTTTTATTCAATAAAATGTTTTATTCAAATTTCTTTACTAAATTGCAAATAAATTATTAAACCACTAAAAAAGAAACATTGTATTTTAATGTTTGAAAGAAATAAAAATAAAAAGATTAGCAAACGTTTATTAGCAAAAAAAGTATGAATTAAATTTTACGCAACGCATGCGAAGTCAAGTTCCTCGCAAGTTTATCACATTTTAATATTAATCGCCCCATTTAAATATTTTTTCATTGTCGCCAAATTATTTTTTTTTAAATAATTCATTTTAATTTTTCTCAGCTTCTAAAAAATAAAAACAGTTGAAACTTAAGATTTTTGAATTGAAAAATATGTAGATTAATATGGTATAAAAAAATTCATACCTTATAATTCAAAAATTTTTCATCCTCAAATTAATTAAATAATAAAAAATAATAAATAATTATTAAAAATTATTTTTTTCATGAAAATATCTTTGTGAGAATGAGTTTTATGAGTGGGTGCAATTTTTTTTTTTTAATTGCTTCATTAGTTTTTAAAATATGACTAAAATCGCAAAACGCTAAATTAACATTAAGGGGTCCAAACTTTGAATCGCTCTCCTGACCAAACTATGGGGACCACATTTCCCAGATTGCGGCCACTCCCTATATTTTGAAGATAAGGAATCCAAATATGTAAAAAAAAAAAAATGTTTATTCAGAGAAAGTACGTTTTTGTGTCTGATTTCATAACTTAATTAATAGTTAGCACTAATTAATTAGCATATTTGAGGTCACCCCCAGGAACCATTAAGATTGACACTTAGTTCGTGAAAATCCGATCATTAGAACGAAAGTTATTCAGGGTGATATCTTTTTTTTTTGCCGACTGTACATATACAGTACATATGTGCATAGATATATTGGACATAATTCTTTCTTACAAATTTTACATGTGCACATGCATGCTATCCCAATCTATGCATATGTGCAATGTATATAAGTCGAATGAATGTATCCACACATGTACAATGCACGTATGTTCCATGTATGCATATCCATATGTACTATATATGCATGTACAATGCATGAATGTATGTACATACATTACACGTATACATATGTACATTACATTTATGTCTAAATATGTACAATAAATAAAATGCATGTAAGTTAACTTATAATGACTCAAGCAAGTTAAATTTAAATTTAGTTTTCAGCTTTAATTGTTCTATATCATTTTAAAATTCTTTGAATAAAAAAATTTTTTCAGGTATTTTCATGAAATGTTTGAGAATACAGATTTATTTTTTTATAACATAATGGATGGTTCATAGAAAAACTTTTAAATGGTAAAAGAAATGGTGAATTTTATGTGTGGAGATAATATTTAAAAATTTAAAATAAGATTATCGTTTGCTTTCTAAAAGATATGAGGTCGAGTTTTATATGCCTTAGAATAAATTTTAAAACAAACTTTAATAACTTTACTTATATAAATTTTTTTAATATATGCACAATATACGTGTATATTGTAATTACGTATATTTAAATGTACGCATGTGTTTATATATTACTTGTAATTATGTACATGTATACGTTGTATGTACATACGTACATTGTGCATATAACTATTTTTTTGTACATCCATACATTACATGCGCATAAGTATTAACAAAGTATGTAGTTATACAAGTACATACGGACGCTGCACATAGGTACATACGTTGCGTGTACATATAAATGTACATAGATATATGATACTAGTGAAGCAAACAATGAAACTTGTGAACCAAACAATGTCAGTGAAATATCAAATATAAAAATAAATTCAAAGAAGAATTACCCATAATAGTTGAATACATTTGAGGGTTGTTCACTTGATAATAGTTTTTTATGTTATCCCAAGCAGTCTTCAAGATTTTATAATAATTTATATAAGCTCCCATATCTTTAAACCATTTTATAAAAGTTTCCTCCCAAGTTTGACCTTCAGGACATCTGGAAAAAATAAAAACTATTTTTATATATTTTGAAAATATATATGGAAATAAAAACATCAAATAAAAAAAAAGAAGTCAGATAATACTAAATTGCATCATACAATGAATGTACTTTAATTAAAATAGCCTTATATCAGGTAAAGATTAAATTTTGAAATTTAAATTTCACAGAAAATCAGACAGAAAAGGCATTCTACTTCCTCTATGTTAACCAACAAACAATTATATACCCACATTTTCTTTATATATAAAATAACTAACTAATATTTTTGAAAATTTCTTTCAATTTTTGAAAATTGTAAAGAAAAAAGAATAAATTGTATCAAGGAAGAACTTAATTTTCATAATTATTTAGAGAATAAGAACTTAAATAATATTAGAACTTAAAAGAGAATGTTAGAACTTAATTACTGTTGATGTTAATTTCAAAAATATTTTGAAATTTAGATTTTTTAGGATGCCATTCAGACAGAAAAGAGATTTTATTTCTTCCATGTTAACTTAGAATATCATCAGAATTTCCTTGTTCATAAAATAACTAATTCAAGGTGTGCAGCCGATTTTTCAACAAAAAAGAAGCATCTTTTAAGCATTCAAAACATATTTTTAATCACTATAAAAAATTTCAGAATTAGGATATGTGCACTAAAAAAATATATATATTTGTGTCTTTATATTGTTGAATATTCTTAACATATATATATATATATATATATATATATATATAAACAAAATGCAAAATAATTTTCAAAGTCTTTACATGATTATAATAAAATAACTAGTTTCTGACAAAGAGCTCTTTTCTTGATTATATTAGCTACCATAAAAACAATTTATGCATAATTTTAAATAACATTATATTGAGTGGTTCATTCTATTTTTTAAATTAATAATTACTTTATTTAATTATGCAAAAAAATTCATTTAAAATTATAATTAATTTAACTATTATTTTTAAAAGTTATTGTGTGTATTTTCAGAAGAAAATTTTAAAAAAATAATAATAAATAACAAGATCAATATTATTGATCATACTGAAATTATAAAGATATTTAAAGAATAAAGCAAACTAAGAAAACTTAAATAAATTCATATAACAAATGTAAATTAGTGAATAGCCCCTAATAAATTCTTATTAAAATTTGTTACTTGGTTCAGTATTTCGTTAATGAAATTATTAAAATTTTTTAAAACAATTTTGATACGGAAATACAATGAATAATGAAGCTAAACATTTTTGTCAAAAGTAAATTATTATATAGTCTCTGCACTCATAATATTTAACAACAATTTTGTTTCTTTAATTGTTTTTAAATCAAATCATTAAAAGATGAATCAAAGTTTTTTGAAATGTCAAATAACATAAGATTTTTTGCTACATTTAAAATATTGAAAGTCCCTCACTTCATACTTTTTTACAATCTTGCATCTAAATATTAAATTTTTTCATAAAACAAATTAAGAGCAATGAAAATTTTTAAAGTAATAATACAATAATAAAAAGTAATAAGTAAAAACAACAAAGTACAATAAAAGTTTTAAAAAATTATGCAATTAATTGAGGGCAGGTAAAAATCTTACGTTAAAATATTTAAATTAATTCTTATCTTTATTAAATTAAATTAATAAAAGAGAGAAAGAAATTTTATCCTAGTTCATACTTTTTTAAAATCTTGCCTCTAAATATGAAGTTTTTTCATAAAACAAATTAAGAGCAATAAATTTTTTTAAAGTAATAATACAATAATAAAAAGTATTAAGTAAAAATGGTAATTAAGTACAATAAAAGTTTTAAAAAAATTTACAATTAATGGAAGGCAGGTGAAAATCTTATGTTTAAATATCTAAATTAATTCTTATCCTAATTACATTGAATTAATAAAAGAGAGAAGGAAATTTTGAGGTGATGAAGCTTCGTGATTCTTTACTGCTCTAGGGATCCATGTGAAAATACGTAATTAGTGAATGATCCCAAGTCAAGTTCAAAAATTAGGGTCTATAAAGAGAATAGTGCGAGAAGGTCATTAACTTGACAGTAACAAAGACGATGTGGCTTCACCAACAATGAAATTAAAAACAGAAATAAAATTTTCTTTTGCTATTAGGGGAAAAAAATTGGCAAGGTTTAGTTGGTCCCCGTGATTAGCGAAAATGCAAGAGATTTTGTGGTTCGATTTGGGAGGGTCGAAAATGAAGCCTAAAATTGAGAATCTCTTGAATGAATTTTGAAAACGTTGAATAGAACAATGTGAAAACGTTGAATAGAACAATGTGAAAACGTTGAATAGAACTATGTCAAAAAGGTTGAATAGAACAATGTGAAAACCACATTTTTTACATAATTTGTGGCAAAATTTGACATGGTGAAGAAAAAAAAATCTCATTTTGGAAAAGGGAAAATTAAACAGTTTTAAAAAACATCCAATGAAAAAAAAAAAAAAAAAAAACACCTTTTTAACACTTTTAAAAAACAAAAACCGAAAATAAGCACCTTCAAGCCCTTTTTAAAAACACTGCATACCTTGCTAATTAATATTTTTTTAAACTTTTTGTTACAATTTATTCAAAAAAATGTTTTTCATTGAACTTAGTAGCAAAATTTTGAATTTTAAGCTTGTCCAGAGTTTTAAAACTTATATCTTAAATATATAAAATTTAAAATTAGGTAGCTATGTTCATTAAACCATATTTCATTGAATTAAATTAAACAAAAAAATAATCAAAAACATTTATTAGTTACTTAATGAAGATATTCTAGACACAAAATTCTTTGTAAGCTAACATGATGGAAGTAAAATCATTTATCTAATTGAAGGAAACCCTTAATACAAAATCACACATTTAAATTTCTTATTTTTGAAATTAATACCAACATTAAGTTTTAATGTTCCAATTTAAGTTCTAATATTGTCTTCGAAGAAAGTTCTTAAAAAGTCATAATATTAAAAAAATTATCACTAATAAAGAGTTTTCAAACCACAGTTAAGTAGCAATTAAAGAGAAGCAGAGCAGTCTTCATTAATTTACAATTCAACTCCATAGAAAATTAAAGCTGAAGCATGTAACATCACATCAGTCTCTTTCTCTATATATACCAGGAATAAAAACAATGCTTAGATCTGTTCTATAATTGCTGTTTATCATGCCATTTGACTCAATTTAAACTCAAATAAGAAGATAATGATTCAGGAATAAGAAACATTTGTCTATGCAAAACACCAAAATTATTAATATTAAAATAATGCATTCAAAAAGGATTTATTTCTGAATATTTTTTCACGTAATCAATATATTTTCACTACATTAATGTATAAAAACAAAGTATCTCTTGGGATAAAATAAATAAACTGCAAAAAAATAAATAAAATGAGTTCATGACATGACTACAATTATTATACTTTGTATTAAAGCACAAAGCATGAAAACATTAGTGTGAGTTTACATAGGAACTAAACTAAACTAAACTCAGCAGCGCGACAGCCCAGAGAGGGCCAAGGCCTGTGCCCATCTCAGTTTTCTTGACCTTGGGCTCTAGGGTGCAGGAGCAGATGTTCCGGTCAGGTGGTCAGCCGAACGTGGAACCCCCAGTGTTTAGTTCCCAAGCATGCTTGGTACTCATTTATCGACCCACTGAAGGGATGAAAGGCTGAGTCGACCTTGCCCGGCTCGAGGATCGAACCAGGGACCTGTGGCACGACAGCGCGAAGCGCTACCGCTCAGCCACCGGGCGTCTTACATAGGAACAGAAATAATAAATTTAAAAAAATTTTGTTTCTGTAATTTACATTTATTTAAAATGACAAATATTTATTAAGTTTTTTTTTGTCCTTATTCAAGGGGATATTTCTGTATCAGTACATCACAAAGACTCCTAATGTACTTTTTAAAGTAATTTTAATATATATATATATATATATATATATATATATATATATATATATATATATATATATATCGGTTTGTATAAGGGTGTTTATGAGTTATTATATATTTTCAGTTAGTCCCCTTCTGTGATATTTTTTTAGTTTCTCCCAATGTCACTGCAGAGCTGTTGCCAAAATTTGGGATCTTTTTTAACTCAGGTTAGTATACAGAAATCTCCCCATAATTCAACTGATTCAGTGTATAAAAAGTTATATTTCATTTAAAACTCGCTAAAGTTAACAGCAAAGACAGACTAAACATTACTTGTTGGTATATAATTTGCAAGATATTAGCAGATAAAAAATAATGATTCAGGGCTCGAAAAACAACAACAAACTTCTCGAATCCGACGTCCGTGCGGACAGCCATTTTCCCGTTAATGTTTGTGATACATTTTCAATTTTTGTTATCTGACAAGAGTCTAGCGTCTCACTTCTAAAATGACCCTCTAATCTAGAAATCCCATTTAATTTCTTCGTCAGACCAAATGTGCATGCTCACATAATCGTTAAACAAAAGAAAAGTTGCTCTGTGCATGTGCATTTGGACATCTAACGAAGAAATTAACAATTCCTCTGATCACGTACCGCCCAGCTCATGATGTCACTGTTGACTTCTAGAGATTTGGATAAAAGAATATCCATGGGTGGAGTTCCGTGAGGAAGAACAAAAAATGTATTGTAAGTGGTACACAGAAGTCCCTAATTTAGCAGATAAAAAAAGATAGATAACTTGACCCTTGTCATTTAAATTATTTAATAAAAGAAATAAATTATTTTATAAAAGAAATAAATTATTTCATAAAAGAAATACTTGTTACTATTAGTAACCTAGTATTTCTTTTATTACTGTATAATGTAGTCCCAGTATTTGTAATCCTAGTAACTACTAATTTATTGTGCAATTTATATAAATGTTTGTAATAAATAAGAAATTTATTTATTTTTATTTATTTAGAAGCTACTGGTTAGTTTCAAAGGAGAATAGGTACATTATTGGACAAGCCGTCCTCAGGGACAGGTAAAATTTCTGAGTTTTTTCGAGCCCTGATATGATTAAATGGCAATCAATACATTAGTGTTGGACTTCCTAGTCGATAGGAACTACATATTTTCTTATTTCCAAAAAAAAAAAATTCGAAAAATTTTCAGCGACAAAAAGTTCACATGACATCATAAATCTAAAAAATAGTAGATTTAAAGTTTCATTTTCTATACTTACTCAGTAAGCAACCAATACTTTACACAGTAATTTCTCCAAAACTTTTCTTGCTTGGTTAGTGCAGAAAGCTTTCTATTTACAAATTTCACACTAAACAAAAAGAGAATAGATTTTTAAAAAAATTATAATTATAAATCTCAAATATTAATTCATTTTAGGTTTGACATTTATTATGTCACCACCACAATAGAAGGAATGTCTTTTTGTATTTAAATTGAAATAGCATTTTCTTCAAAAAATGGTGACCCTGGCACTCATCAAATGGTGACATTTTTATATGTAGTATCTGTAACATTAAAATCTTTTTCTTAATTAAAGACATAGATTCTCATGCATCCAATTTCTAAGAGTTAACTTTTAAAGGCAATGTTCAACTTATCTAAATTTAAATTGATGATGATTTGTCTGAAATAAAAAAAGGGACTAAAAGAACTTTTATTGAGGCATATATCCAATGTCCTGAAGAAACTTCTTAATGAAAAAATTTTTAAAACAAATTATACAAAGAACAAAAAATAGTAATAATGAATTTATTAATTTTAAGATTTGGTTCAGGATTTTGTCGAACTCTAATCTTGTTCTTTCTAGAAACAAATAAGTGGTTTTCCCCATGTTATTTTATTGAATCCTCCAATGTTATTTTAATCCCAGTGTCAAAATTCTGGAAAAATAAAATAGCTGCTCTCAAAGTAAAATGGTATCAAACTTTTGTTACATTCAAAAGAAAAAAAAATACATTAAGACTGACCTTACTTCAAGCATTCAATCAAGATTTCCAAAATTAGGACTTTTAGTTAAACTTTCTCTAGATTATGAAAACAAAGTGAATGAATAAAGCTTCAATGAAGTTAAAAGATGGAATCAAGCTGACGAAATGTTTTAAAAAAATAAAACTTGATTTAATAAAATTTATAATTATGAATCAAATACTACTGCAAAACCTGATGAAAACTACAAAGATGTTTAATTTTTTTCACCTCTTTATTTGAGTAATGTTAAGTTTCGACAATTTAACTTTTTTTTTTTTTTTTGAAATTTTATTTGAATGTTACTTTAATAACAGAAATTATTATTTTAAACTGGTAGTAAAAAGTATGGAATAGAAAAGGTGTTAAATAAATAAAGACTTACAATCAAAGAATCTAGATAGTATTGATTAAGAATCTCTAGTCCTACTGGACACAGGATTACCCAAGTATCTAATAGCGAATTAGGTAGTATTTAGTACCAAGAAGATTTTGCAAAAGTAGTGTCGATGAACTTATTCAGTTCTTAAGTCCGCAACAACTTTTCTCATTTAACATAGTAATTCTCTTTTTTTTTAATCTTAAAATGGGCAGGGCATGACTACCTGGCTTTCAGAAAGCTAAAAGAAAAAATTGACTCTTTATTTATTCAAAGAAATTTTTTTTTTTTTAAATAATCAACTTTTTGTCTCCTAAAAGTAGTTAAGTAGCGACTACATTTAAAAAGTTCATTGTACATAATATAAATAAAAATAGTTGCATTTAACTATGTTTACAATAAGGAAGTTGAAATTAACTAAAAAAAAAAAAAATAGCTTTTCTGACCTCTGTCCAAACTCAAATTAAGATTTATGTTACTATTAAATTATATAAACCTCTACAAATGATATTTATACCCATCTGAACAAAAGAATTAATAGTTTGACGTATACTGTATAGTGCTAAAAAAATTATTGAGTAGTAAATGTGGAAATTCATTGAGTAAATTTAGAAACCATCTACTTTGCTATCATTATTGATATTTTTATTGCTAAAATATATACGTTATTTCAACCACAGCGGTTCTTAAAGTTTTGTTTGTCAATTTTTCAAAAATTCTAACATTTTTTATGTTGTAATCAATGTTTTTATAGAATAGAAAATTAAAAAAGGCACGTATGTTTCATTATCTCAGTTTACAAATGAACATAGTTCTAGTATTTTCTAACGAATATTTTGCCGCTTAATGTTTAAGCATTGAATTTTTTTAAAAAAAATTCGTATATTATAACTAATAGTTGGAAGATGCAAAATATTGAGATTGTTTCTTTAAACATTGCACACTTAAGCAGACAAAAATTCATGTAGATTTTGATAGAACTCATTTATCTTACTTTCGTAAATCTTTATAGTCAAGGTATGATAAAATATTTGCTAAAATTTCATTCGGCAAGTCACATAAACCACGTCTAATATTCATTGTGGATTATAAACTAGGTGCTTTTTAACTAAAAAAACAAGTATATTTACATCTCGAAACTATTTATTTTTCTTCTTCTAAAAATTAATATATAGTATTATAGTTACAGTTAATGCAAAATGATTTATATGAAAGGAATCCTGAAAAATTACGTAACAAATACAAATTATTACGCAATTGGATTTATTGTTGATTGTATTATGCCCTTTTTTTAATTCCAAAAAACATTCTATTTAGAATTTATTTCAAATTTTTACAAAACCAGAAAAAAAAATTGTTGCTTTTCTTGAGGAAGCATCGGAGATAATTTAAAGGCTGTACAGAAAAGATCGCTAACAATTAACATTAATTATTTAAACTGAACTTAAAGAAAGATCAATATTGAATCAACAAGTTAATAAGAGTCAAATAAACCAAGTTAACTGCAGATTATAAGTATTTATGTCTGGAAAGCAACTGTTGCGCATTATTACTGTCCTTTCAAAGTGACATGTTTACATTTTTTATTTTTTTTATAATGTGGCATCGAAGAACCAAGTGTCGCCATTTTGTTTGCTGTTAGTCTTGTTTCTGTGAAGTGTAAATTGTATTTGTTTGTGTAATTTTCGTTGTGACGTAGGTAGGTGACAACATATAATAGTTTATAATCAAAAGTATTAAGATCGTATAAAATTTACTATCACTGGTTACAAAACGAATGTCACCTTGTTGAACTATTTCGATTTAGCGCAACACGGAAATTTAATCTAAAAATTGCAACCATTCTCTAAACAGATCTGTAACCCTTGACTCGAATTATATATTCATATCAAAAATTAAACGAACGTTCGAATTAAATTATTATTTTTACTTTCAACTTTTATGCACATTGAACTACGTGTTTGCAACAAGTTTAGATGGTTGCTAACATAGTTTCGGAATCGATATTGGATGACATATGGAAGATAACTGAGCCAGTCTACTTAAAAATACTTTGCAAATATAATAAAATGCAATTTATTTCGAAGATTGTTTAGATAATTTTTTGATCATTTATGAGTTCAGTGCAATTCTTATAACTCTTAAAACATCATTGATCCTATGAATAAGATTAAATAGTTTTGAAGGCCATTTAAACATCAAACGTATTTGTTTACTTTTTTACTTCTGGCTCATATTTGAGCCGTTTGAAGCAAGGAAAAATTATTCTTCGATAAAGTATCTCAAAGATATAATTGCTTAAATGAATAAATTATTATTCAATTCAAAAATATTTAAATATTTTAACTTTATTAAAGAAAGTTAATAAATGTTTAATTAATGTTTTTTGTGCACTAATGAGTGATTATATTATCTGGGTACATACTTTTTTTTAGCAATATGAACTACCTAGTAAATAGATTTATTATGTTTATTTCTAAATAATATTCATCTTTATTCTTTTTAAGTGAATATTTTAAAATCTAAGTTAGTGCAAAAATTGATCATTATATAATATTTATTATTAGATTTTCTATTTCAGTATAGTTAAAGAGTGCATTTAAATAAATGGCATTGATTTTAAATGTATACATTTATATATGTAATAATTTTACTTCAAATATAGTGACAATCTAAAAATCTTTAATGTATACTACTCATTAGATACTTATGGTGTGTACAATGTTTTATTACAATTGTTTACTACTATTTACAATACAATGCCGTTAATAAATATAATTATAAAAATTTTTATTTTTTAGAAATAAGGTATTTAATTTTTTCTTATAGTTTGATTCCATCTTGATATTGCCCTCAATTAAAGTGAAAATTTGTCTTTTAAAAATAAAATTATTTCTCTATTTGATTTAAGTTTCAATTATTTTTTGAAAATTAATGAATTTTCTTGGAAAAGATCTGGCGTTCCTAGTCTCTAGATTGTGACCCGATTTTAAGTTTGAGCTTTCAGAGGGAAATTGGTAGGATGCTTCAAGGCAAAAAAAGAGACTGATGGGTTAAATCTGATGCCCTGTTGATTTCATATTAGCATTTTGAATGTATATCTATTTTGAAACAAAGTTCTATGAAATATATAATTTAGGTTCAAATTATTGTATTTGAAGAATCAATAAGAAATATAAAGCACAAAATTCTTTTTTTATATTTTAAGCTTCAAAAATGTGAATGACTTAACACAATGATTTAAAATTACTTATTATAAAACTAAAAGAGTCCTGGAGCATGAGAAAATTTAGAATTCCTGGTCAAACTTACTTACCCATTGCTAATTATTAGGAAAGACCAAATTCTACTGGATTCAAACGAAATCGAAAATTGTAGAAGTGAGAATATATAGCTGATTGTTAAGGGATGCTATAAATTGAGCTTATCAAAATTTCATTTTTTAAATTTTTTTTTATTTATGAAATTTCACTCTAACTTATAGAATGTGTTTTCATAAATTATAAAAATCGGTTCTACTTTACTAATTTTCTTAATTTAAGGTAGGCTTCTCTTTAATCAGAATTATTTTAAACCTAATTTTTTTTTTCTTCATTTTGTTATGCATGTTTTTAACCAGCAAAATAGATCTGGAAATGTATTACTGAAAAAAAATGTTTTGCCGAGTGAAACTGTGCAGCGAAACAGGTGCTGTAGCAATGAGACCCAATGTTCTCCCTGGGCATTTTTTTAAGGGCGGCCCGTCCGGCTTGTCCTTTGATTCCTTTTTTGTAATTAAAAAAAAAGGCACCATCTCTTAAAAACACTTTTTTTTTTTTTTTTTTCATATACAATTTTGAAAAAATTTATACGTTGTTTAACTAATTACACACTGGTAAAATTATCTGTGTTTATAGGTTCAATTCTAATTACTATTACAGATATTTACTTTGTTAGGATTATTCTCAACTGGTTAAATTTTTGTAAGTATCTTTTTTTTTGGGGGGGGGGGGGGATATTAATAAATTTTTTAAGTGATTTTAAAAAAAAATTTAAATATTTTTTTTTTAACTAGAATGCAATTTAAAATGTTTATTTTCTGATAATTTTCAGTTTAAATTCAAGAAAGAAAAAACTTTCAAGCTGTTTATCAATTAATCATTTTTTGCTAGTTTACTTTTTTTTTTAAAAAATACAGAGATTGCTTTTTAGCATTATTTTTGTAAACTAAAAATTTTTCTCTTATTTTAATTATGAGAAAGAATTACTTTTTGAAATATGCATATGAAATAGTATAAGAAGATAATTTAAAAATTGTTGAGGATAAAATTTTATTTTGATAAATTTTTACGGTGTCAAGTGAGTGCTCTTTTAAAACTCAAAGTGACTTTTTAGAGAGGAAGTGCCTTGCCCATTTTTATTCCTAGTGAGAACTCTTCAACAAAAATTCTCCATGTTTTTATACATTTTAGAAAATTCCCTAAATTTGAGTAGGTTTCCTAAAATTAATTCCTACTGAAATAAAATTTTTACATAATTTATTGCTTGAATATAGCTATCAATAATGAATTACCTGTCTATTACTATTCCAAATTATGAGTTAGCATAATAAACTTTTCAAATTCATTTGTTGTCAATCATAAATGAAAAATATCACAGACCCTTTTTAGTGAAATAAAGTATTTTGATAATAAAACCCCCTGAAATTCTCTACTTGTAAAATATTTAGTATATTATGCAACAGTTATCATGAAATTTATATTATTTCGTAAAATCAACTGTAGTTCAAATGTAAAATTGAATATTCACAGTTAGCAATACAGCAGTCTCAATTATTGATTTTCACTGTATTTAAATTAACAGAATAAAAAATTATTCCTGAGTTTAACTGAGAAGTTTATGGACCCCGTGGCAGAATCGCGGCAGCATTGTTGCAGAACGTTACCTTGCAGTTACGCAGTCATTATCTTGCAAAAAGATTTTTCATTTGGAAAATAAAAAAATTTTGGTTTTTTTTCTGACAAAATTTGCGAAATTTTTTTTTCCTTTCTAATATTACATTTAAAAGATGCCTTTTTTGTGCGTCGGAGGAAAAGAAATGTTCTTAATTTTTCGATTCTTTTTTGAGAAGAATGAAAAATAAAGAATATTGAAGCAAAAAATTTCTTTTCTGCAGAAATGTTTAATTAAAGATTTTTTCCCCTCCGCAATTATATTTAAAAGATACCTTTTTCACGCATCAGAGGGGAAGAAATGCTCATGTTTTTTTTTTTTTTTATTCTCATTTAGAGATGATAAAAAATTTTGGTTTTCTTATCTTTCACTGATTTTACGATTTTTAATTATTATTATTTTTTACGTGATGATGATTTGCAAAATGCACATAAATAAATAATTAATGTGTTTTTCTCTTACAAAATGTGAGAATATCGCCCATGATATGTAAAAAAAAAAATATTAAATATTCATTTAAAAAAAAAACTTACAATTTTACTATATCCAAATAGGCATTTCTTTGTAAATACAACGTTTCTGTTAATTTAAATTGAATTAATAACATGTATATTAGTTATTATTAAAAGTATCTTGCAGAAAGATATTAGTGCTAGAGAGGTTTGTCCCAGAAAGCTCAAAAAAATTCTGCCACAGGGTTTATGGAATATCTACAATTCAAGTTGTTGTCTTTGTCACTTATTGTATTGTACTATATTTAAGTTTGTTTAATATTAAAATTACAATAAGAACTCGATTAACCAGATTGCAGAATAACTAACAAGTTTTGAATAAGTGAAAATGCTGGATATTTGAGCACTGAATATTATTGAATTTTCTATATTACATTAGTTTCCAAAAAAAGAAGAAAAATATGACTTAATAAAATTAAAAAGTCAGAAAAAAAGAATAGTTTTTAATTTTTACATAATTACCATTTAGTTGATAAATATTTAATGCTAAAATTCTTGGTATTTAATAGTAACACTAGATTGCCTAAGGAAGTCATTTTGACTGCATTTTAATTTCAATTAGAAAAACAATGATGTATATAACGACAAAATTTCTTAGAATTTGTGACTTTTTGTACAACATATATATTTTTTTGTTTTGTTAATATTAAGTAATAACTTGTTATGTAACTGAAAAAAATATTAAAAATTAATTTTAAACAAATTTTTTTACGCATTCACAATCCAGTCATTTTGACTGCTTTTGGGCAATATAGGTATATATTAATTTTCAGTCTTTCTAGCGTTGAAGTCCCTACTGAAAGAATAGCCACTCTTTAACAATGATTTTTGTTAAAAAAATTATTAAAAAAACTATGTTTTATTGATTTTTTATAAAAGAAATATTTTAAACTTAAAATTCTGGATTGTTAAGCTTTTCCTGAATTTGCCTATTATATTTGTATGAAACCCCTACATGTTTAAACTTAATTGTGTGTTTTTTTCAGATTATTAATTATTTAACTAATATTAAATCTATAAGTATGAACTGTTTGTCATTCATCTAATAATTCTTATTATTTGATTTTTTTACAGTGGTGATTGTCAACTTGTAGTGCTTTATTACCTTGGAACTGTCCATTTTCAAGTAATTTTAATTTCTTAGCTTTATAATTTATTTTGAATACTATATATATGACTATATATGTGATAATTTGTGTTATTGCCATTACTATTCTTACTGATCGAAATTGATGCCTGGTCGTTGAGAATGGTATGTGACAACTATTGGGGGATGCTTTCTTAGATCAGTGCACATCATTTTTCTTACTGGTTAGAGCGTGTTCCCCAACCTTTTTATCATTGCGGACCTGTCAACTTTTGATAATTTTACCGCTTCCCGCTTGGGGGGGCATTGATTGTTTATATTTTAGATTATTTTGATTTATTTAAGATAGAGAGAAGACGAAGTTCTTCGCTAGTTCCAATGTAAATTTCGCTCCGGGCTTTCGTGTTTTATTTATGATATTTACAGTTATGGTGATTGATTTTTTTTATTTTTATTAAAGCTAATCAAAGGAGAAAATAGTTGCGTTTTTTTTTTTTTTTTTTTTTTTTTTTTTTTTTTTAACTTTTTAAAATATTAAAAAATTTATGTCACTACCTTTGGGGGCCCCTTTTTTTTTTAAATAAATAAAATTTTAATCTGATACAGATATTTTTAATTTGGGCTATAAACCTAGGCATTTAAAATCAGTTTAAATGAAATGGGTGGCCCGGTACCATTTGATCCACGGACGGGGTTGAGGAACACTGAGTTAGAGCATTCATCTGTAGATGTGGGGATACCTAGTTTGATCCCTGCGAACGGTCAATGAACATCTTTCACCGCAAGCAGTTAAGAATCAGCTACAAAGTTTGTTCTAATAATACTTAACTTGACTGTTTTAGTCTGTTACTTCTTATTCACGAGAAAGAAAATATTGGTAAATTTAGTTAAATTATTAAATTAGATTTAGTTAAAACCCTTCCTTTTTGAAATTAACAGATTTTGAATCTGTAATAAAAAGAGAAATCAAAATTTCAAAATATAATTATTTTATGTATCTACTTATTTTTTAAAAAATTTTTAAAAAAGATATATAATCGTGTGAAAAAAGAGGAAAATTATTTTTCCTTAGTAAAATAATAATTTTAGTTTTTAAGCCAGAAAAAAAAGTTATAAAATCAAAGATCACTTTATCTTGATAACGTAAATTTGTATACTGTCCATTATTATACAATCTATAATAATTACACTATTAAATAAATAACAGAACTAAATGTACTGTTGTAGAATAAGCATTTTTCTTTCTAAGTGATATATCACTTGCAAATGAAAAATATATTTGTGATATGCAATTATAAAAGAGTAATTTTTATATGCAATTATACAATGGTCAAATTTGTTATTGATACTTAACATTCTCGAACTTTTTTATTTTTCATCCATGTTTCTATAATCTATGATAGATAAAAATAGACTTCTCATACTTAGCTAAAATTGTATGCAAGTGTTGAGAATCGCGTGAATACTAATTGCTATGTTTGCTTATACAATACGATATTTATTTTATATATGCATGAATATAAATCGTAATAATGGAATTTTTAATAACCTGAATACGAGCTGCTATATATGATTATTTAACCACGTGAATATGAATTGCGATATGTGATTGATTAACTGTGGTAATACGATTGACGATGTTTGATATTTAAATCATTCAAATTTACATCGCGATGTTTGATTCTTTAAATCACATGGTCAATCTTGTTAATTTTTTAAAAAAATGTAAGAATTTCAACATTTCTTCCCCTGCACAGCAAGTGCACGTGCTTCTATATTATCTAACTCTGGATGAGGCTTATTCGATTTTGATCATTGATCAGTATTCATTTGAAACTATTAGTGGAAGCTTGTTCTGTATTTTACGGTTCTAATCATAGTCTGAAATTGAAGTTTGTTAGAAGGACCAAGCTTATTTTACTTTTAAATTTTTTCGTGAAATGAAAAGGATTTATTTTTAAACTACCCAAAGAAATTCTATATAGGGAATAAAATGTTCTTTAAAAAAAAATTATGTAAAAATTTTCCTCATACTTTTTTTTCTCTATAAAAGTATTGTTTCACATTTAAATTCTCTGGCTTTAGTTTTTTTTTTTCCCCCTTTCTTAAAAAACAGTTTGCTTAGATAGCAAATGACAGTAAAGGGATTAAATTAAAATAATATTTTGTGAAACTGTGACTGTTATCAGAATCAAAATTTGTCTGTGAATATTTTCTAAATCAGGGCATATTGAAGAGAGAAAAAAACGGATTGCTCATTTAAAGAAAGTATAATTCAGGATAAACAAAAAATAATAAATAAATAATAGAAATTCTTTTGAACTAATTTTGAGTGATTTTATTTCATGTATTAAAAATAGTGTTAAAGATTCTATAAACCTTTGATTTGCTGATTGTGTCTGATATTGAAAGTGCTTTTAATATGATAAATATCAGATACAAAGGTAGATTTTGCATTTAATTTCATAACTTAAAGTTATCTGCACTACTTTATTTGTATGTTAGACTACCCAATCACCATAGAGCTAACAATTTACTGTGATAAATTCTGATCCTTAGTTAAAAAATATTCAATTTTTAATAAAGTTTTCATGACTGGATTTTTTTTCTTATCTTGTACATAGAGTAAATAATTTAAAACTTAGATTATTATTCATATCAATCTTTGTAAATATTTCGTTTGCTGTGTACCTCTTTATACACGTCATGTAGTTGTTCTCTTTTAAATTTAAGTGTTAAAGTTAATGATAATGTTATATCTTGGCTTTAAAAAAAGTTATTTCTATGTGTCTACTATAAACTTTTTTATCATATAATCTTAAATTATTTCTTTAAAATAAAATAAGTGTTAGGGCTTTGCAAATTATGAGAGTTGAATATTTATTACTCTCTTATCATCTTTATTTTTAGTATGAATACGATACAAAAAGACCAACCTGATCCTGATGCCATAAAAATGTTTGTTGGACAGATTCCTCGTAACTGGGATGAAAATGATTTAAGAAAACTTTTTGATGAGTTTGGACCTGTCCATCAAATAAATGTATTAAGGGACAAATTGACTGGACAAAGCAGAGGTAGTTCACTCTAAATATGTAAAAAATTTCTTGGGAAAATACTTGTTTTGCTTCTGGGGTGTTTGTGTTCCAGGAAAACCCCGAAATTTCTGAAAATTTTGTTTGGGTTTCTCTGGTATTTTTGCCCTTTGATCTTTGGACAAGTTTTTACTAAAATTTCTCAGTTTAAATATCTCTCCATTGGAAAACAGAAATTACTTGGAAGGAAAAGCAACCAAAGTCTGTCTCATAAAGTTCAAGCTACTAAGAAACCTAAGTTTCTACACAGTTTGATTTTCAAAAGATCTAACTTATTTTTCTTTTTACAAATAAAAATATTTTCAGCACTTGACATGCACTTTTTTTTTTATTTAAAAAAAAAAAAAAAAAAAAATGTGATTCTTCATCATTTTAAGCATATTTTTCTATATGCTTCTTACTGAAAAGTAAAAGGTGGAATAGAAAAGGAAAAAAAAAACATTTCAGAATGACCAGTTCCTGGCCAAAAATGGTCATGAAGTTTAAAACTTCTTTCTTTTGAGACCAAAAGTTTGTTGGTGGCAATCGGTTCAGGATTGTACAGTGACCTTTTCCAGACAAGCTGAAATTCACCTATCTGGAGTTAAGTGTTGTCTTTAAAACCACCACCAGGATTCAGGTCCTCGAAAATGACAATTCAGTATGTGTCTTTATCACTCTACCTTTTTTAATCATTTTAGTTAGAGAAAATAAATTGAGGTTGTATGAAAAATGAAATTGATGAAGTGAATAATCTGCAATTTAGAATGAAGTAGTCAATGGCTAAGAGGAGTAAGACATAGAAGTAAGAATGGCATTAGTATAAAGGCGGTTGTGGAAAAAATCAAGGGGATGATCAAAAGTGCTGAAGTACAATAGTACCCTTTTCTAAATCTGTATATATTATCATGAAGGAAGCCTATCTTGTAATTTATTAAAAAGAATTATGATGGTTTATCAACGGGCAAGTTTGTCAAGAAACACTCCAGGGGATTTCATCTGGTTCTACAAACACCCCTGCTGCTTTCTTGCTCTCTGTGACTTTGCTTGAATAATGTTGCATACGTTTTATTTCAAACTAAGCAAAAATATTTAGGCTTTGGCTGCATGAAAAAGTGTTAAAAGCTTAATACTTATTGTGTGTATATGTAAAGAATTTGAAAGATAATTTTTTATTTTTACTTTGGAAAATTATTTTCTTTAGTTTTTTTACTTAGTTTTTTTCGGCATACTTATTCTGGGGATTGGTTTATATACAATTTATTGAATTTTCTGATATGCATCTATTTTAACTGTAATGTTTAATTAATGCATCATGTATTTGTTACATTTTACATTGATGATTTTTATTTAGGTTGTTGCTTTGTTACTTTTTATTGCCGTAAATCTGCTGTGGAAGCGCAAAGTGCTTTACATAATATTAAAACTCTCCCTGGAGTAAGTTTGATACTATTCTTAGAAACAATTTAAATTTGTGTTATTGATATTGTCCTATTGTTTTTGATGATTAAGTTATACCTATTAAGTTTTCCCCTGGTTTTAAAATCCATTCTACAGTCCCATTTGTGCCAACATAATTTTTGAATTAATTTAGCAAAGTGCTGATCATGAATAATGCACTTGCTAGTCCTATAAAGATTGATAATTCATTTTATTTCGTTGTCTTATTGTTTAACTTTATAAAACTAGACCAAAAAAAGAAAAAGTACAATTGATTATCATAAATTTATTTTAAGTATTCTTGAACTTTCTCTCATCTTTTCTAGTTAAAATATTAAAAATTAAATTGAAAAGTATGAGAGTACTTATTAATTATAATTTTTTTTTAGTTTGATTCTGATTGTTTAGAAGTCTAATTATTATTCTAATTTAGAATGTGAGTTGAAATAAACTTAACCTTTCATAGTATACTAAAATTATAGTGATGCTTTGAATTCCATTGTTGCTGTTATATAATATTTGTGAACATTGTATTTCTGCCATATAAATTTACCTATAATTGCTTACACAAATTGTGTCATTTTAGTTTTAAGTATTAATTCTTAATAAAATATACAAAAAAGAAATTTTGTTTTATTGTAGAAAATGGAGGTGAAGGTACTGATGTTTATCTTATTACTCTTACAGCAGAAAAAACTCATTTAATAAATTTTTATAAATTATATGGTTTTTAATGGATTATACTATTACTTGAATACTTTTGTTTGTGAATATATGAATGAAAAATTATTTTTAATTAATCCCATTTTTAATTATCCTTATTTTTAATTAATCCTATCCTAAAAAGACCACCTTACTTGACAAGATTGGAATTATCTCTGAACTATTTTCTTACTCTTTTGCTATTCATTCACTCCCATAAATATCTAATCAATTTTACATGTTTAATTTGAGGCTTCAGGAAAGTAAAAAAAAAATTTTTTAAAATATATTAAATTAAAAAATGAAAAGAAAAATTCTAATTTTTAGCAATTTTTTTAAAATCAAAATATATTGAGAAATTTGCAGATTTTAGAAGAAAAAAAAGAGGACAATTTCGGTCATCTCAGTCATCAAAGTCATCTCAGAAATTCGTGCAGTGACAGACCTGCAGCCCTATTCATAGTGTAGTTGAAGAAATGATAAAAAATAAGGCATGTGCCAACCTATCATCAAGTTATGTAGCCAGCAGTAATTATTGATTTTCTAAATGTATTTGAATTATAAAATACTAATAATAATAAAAAATTTTACTGGCTTTACCCCGTATATTATTCATATTGCAATTGGAACATTTTTGTTGTACCAAGGTGTTGATGTCAAGAATATATATATATATTAAAATAAGTTTTCAAATTGGCTTTTTCTTTTAAGTTGAATTATGAAAATGTGTTATGAAGCAATAGAAGCCGGGGTGTTTTTTCTTGACTATCGTATTTTTCCATTGCATATTCTTCCATTAAAAAAGTAAACTAGTTTTAAAACATTTGAATAGAATTGCATGAGTTGCAATCTAAATTGTTGTTAAATATTCTTAAACAATTTGCCCTTTCACATTTTTTAGCTTTAATTATAACATATTGACTGAACAGGTAAACTGTAGTTATATGAAGATCAAGGAAAGAAAATGGTTTACACCCATGAAAGCTTTATTTGGAGAAAAACTAATTTCAAGGTTAGATACTTTTCAGGAATAAGCATTCAGTTGAAATGATAAAAATATATACGACTGTCAAAATGATTCATTTACCTCCCCTGAATATATCGAAACAAAATTGACAATTTTTTATACTAAAAAAAAATTTTAAATCAGGATAAACAGGAACTGTTTTTGCCTCAAAATTCTTTCCCTGTTATTACTTCCTTTCTAATATTCCCGTCTTCACTATACTTATCTTAGTTCTTGTCTAACATGTACAGGAACTGATTTTCCAAGTTATTCATTTGTCAAAAGTTAGTAGTCCTCAAAATTGAACAAATGGCTATCTAATCATCATTCATTTTTATGAAAAATAGATATAAACCTTTCTTCCACCTTGATCTTCAAATTTAATAATTTTCTTATTTCAAAATAAATATCCTGAAAAAGTTATATTAAAAAAAGGGGGGGAATAAATGTGAAATAGATTTAAGATAAAATTTTGTTAATTAAGTTTTCTTTCTAATTTTTTAATTCCTACTGTTAGTTCAAACTCTCCCTATATCTTGTTCAAATTTTTATTCATTAATAAAATACTTTTTATTCATTCACTCAAGTTCAAATACATTTTCTTAAACTTGTAGTTGATGGCACTTGATATTAATACAGTTTTTCAATTATGAATTCATTAATTAATTAATTTTTTGAGTCATGTGAAATCATTAGATGGACTATTAATTGAAGAACTGGACTGCTTGCAACTCACTGAAAAGGTTCCTTGCAATATTGAAGCACCACAAGAGATGGATAGAATGAGAAATTAGAAGAAAAAAAATAGAAAGCGAATAAATTTTAACGAACAAAAATAATAGTCCAACACCATATATACTATATAGAAAGGAAAATAGAAAATAGCAAGGAAACTCAATTTTTATTTTGCCACTTAATATTGAGATTCTGCCATATGTATATACATAGTTATATTAATTGTAATTATTTAATAAAAAGTAACTAAAATAAAAATTTTCGTTGTTGACCTAAGTAGGAATCGAATTTTAAGAAAAAAATTTTTTTTACTTGTTTACATAAAAAGACTTAATGTGTAAGGTCATATTTTGATTAATTCATTCTTTGATTAATTTGTATATCATAAAACAAATTACATTATAAAAGAAAAGGTTCTTTTAATGTATTTTATTTAAATTTCTATAATTTCATCAAAGATAATTCTTTTTTTTATTTTTTACTATGCATTCTGCTTATACTTTCAAAGATTTATTCTTCTATTGTTTGCGTTTGCCATATTAATTGCTTTTTGTTTTGTTTTTTCCAGATGCATCACCCTATCCAAATGAAACCAGCTGATAGTGAAAATAGAAATGGTATGTTTTGCTAGTGCCAAGTGTGATTTATTGATTTATGAATTGTTATGTAACAGCAATATTACTTTTCTTAATTTCCCCTTTTTTTTCCCTTCTTTTTTTCCTTCCTTTTATGTAATCATCTAAAAAAAAATTTTTCTTTGGATCCATTTTCTTACTTCTCTCTTACTTTTCTTTCTCAAAATTTGTAATTATTTAAAAATATATATATATATAATCAGTAGTTTCACAAACGTAAATCAGTTAAACATAATTTTGTTGCAAAAAAATAAATAATTTCATCCTGTTAGATTCAGATTTGCTCATGAAAACGCATCGCAATATATTGTCACAAAAAAAAATGGGGCAGACTTACTAATGATGTGGAAATGTAATTAAAATAGGAAAAACATTTCAAGAAATATTAATAAAGGAAAATTTATTAAGTGAACTCGATAGGGTATATTAAAAATTGAAATATTTTTATACTTTTTTTTATTGAACTATAAAACAGGGTTGCCACAATACCTGGAAAAGTCAGAAAATTTGGAAATTGTCTGAAAAATCCTGAACACGTCAGGGAGTTGGCAAATGCCAAGCATGCAATATTTCTCAAGGAACACATTTCCTGTGCAGGAATTTCTTTTTTCCCATCTGGCATTAATTAAAATAAAATAATGTATAAATGCAGTGGTGCAAGTGCTGCGCCAATTGTGGAAACCTGCGCCTACATGCTCCAAATTGAAGTATTTGGCTTAAATTGCGCCAAAGAGGATATTTTCCCATGGGTATCGCCAAGTCACAATTTTGCAGCAACCAAGCTACTGCCATGTGGGAGGTTGCTCTGGATTCAGTGGGAAGGATTCTTGCACTCTCATGTGCAACTCTGCTTCATTTTGCAAGATATTATCAATTTCAGGCTTCATTTTCTTCCTCAGAAAAGGAACCAAAACTTCTCTCGAATTTTTGGGGACCAACTAAACATTGCCAAATTTTAATAGCAAAAGAAAATTTTATTTCTCTTGTTAATTTCATCGTTATTGAAGTGCCATCGTCGTCGTCTATGGCAAGCTAATGGTCTTCTTGCGCTATTCTTTCTATAGATTAGTACCCTGATCTTTGAATTAACTTGGGGACCTTTCACTAAGTACATATTTTTATGTTAATCTTGAGAGCAGTCACAAAGTTTCATAACCTCAAAATTTCCATATCCCTTTGATTCATTTAATTTAATAAAGATAAGAATTAATTAAGTTTCTTAAATGTAAATTTTTATCTGAGGGACCATCCACTAATTGCATATTGATTTTTAAACACTTACTTTACTTTATTATTTTTTTTTACTAACTGCATTTTATTGTATTATTACTTTCAAAATTCTTAGTGCTTTTAATTTGTTTTAGGAAAAAGAATTAATTATATTTAGAGGCAAGATTTTAAATAAGTATGAACAGAGGGGCTTTCAATATTTTAAGTGCAGCAAAAATTCTTATGTTTTTCAGATTTGTCATTCAAAAATACTTTAATTCATCTCTTAATGATTTGATTTAAAACTATTGATATAAAAAATTTTAATTATCACAGATTTGTTAAATATTATGAGTGTAGGGTCAATATAATAATTTACTTCTGACAAAAAATTGTTAGCTGCAATTGTATTTGCATTTAAAAATTATTTAATTTTTTTTAATCATTTATTAAAGAAATACTGTACTAGGTAACCAATTTTAATAATAATTTATTAGGGGCCATTCACTAATTTACATTTGTAATATAAATTTATTAAAGTTTTCTTAATTTGATTAATTCTTTACATATTTTTATAAATTCAGTATGATCAATATTAGACTTAGAGGTTGGGCAGCTCTGACGAGCAGGGCACATCGACCAGAGGTCTATTGTACCCAAACCCTAGTCATGATTTTATTTTATTTTATAACCGTCGTTGAACAGCCGACCCAACTTAATGGGTTTACGGCTACTAATGTTCAACTCCGTATCCTTGTAATTTTGAACCCAATCCAGAAGACAAGGGAACTCCTGGATCGAGTATTGGGAGAAATTTGCCTTCGTGGAGGACTTTTTGATGGAGCTAACCCGCATTTGCGTTACATGGAGAGGAAGACCACGAGAACCTCCCACGGTTAGCCTGACGGCAAGGGGACTCTAACCCATGATCCGTCTACCACTGAGGATATTTCACGTCAGCACTGTGGTCAGTGCAAGCCGGATGCGGAATTCGTATCGACTGGGATTCGAACCCGGTTCGCCTCATTGGAAGGCGAACGCTCTATCCCCTGAGCCATCGCGGCTCCCTAGTCATGATTAGCAAGAAAGCCCTATAGCTGTAATAAAATTCAGCAGACACCTTACAGGAACCTCTTGCAGTTCCCAGGCATTGACGCAATGCTGCCCTAAGTGCTCAAATCTTTGAGCGGAATAGTAATCACAATCACAAAGTATGTGTCGTGATGTTTCTTCTTCTAAATGACAACCCCGACAAATAGGATTGGATTCAATTCCCATAATGTGTAGGTGTCTCCTGAGGATACAATGTCCAGTAAGAAGACCAATGATCTTCCTTAAACTGTTTCTATTAAGCTTTAAGAGCTCCTTTTGACGTATGCTAGGACAGTCTCGATTCAGCTCCTTAGCTTGTCTTTGATCGTCAGCAGCGCACCATTGCTCATGGGCAATCTTGGCGTAGAGCTTGAATATGGTTGCCCTAAATGAGGAGGGAGAAATTACCAGCGCAGGTTCAGGGCCCCAGAAAATTGCATTAGAGCCAGCCCGTGCTGCTTCATCAGCTAACTCATTTCCACCGATACCCATATGTCCAGGTACCCAATGCAGGGATACCTTGTTATGAGCGGACAGGTCACAGAGGACCGAGAAGCATTCCCACACTAACAGAGAGGTGAATTTACACCTTGACAGTGATAGGAGAGCAGCCTGACTGTCAGAACAGATGCGGATAGTCTTATTTTGATATCCCATGTCTATGCATAACTTGCAGCACAAGATAATGGCATAGACCTCAGCCTGAAAGACAGTGGCATAATTTCCCAGGGGAAAGTGAAGTTTGGTACCGTCATTGGAGCAGTAGATTCCAGCTCCTGATTTGGTGCCAATCTTTGAACCATCAGTGTACCAAATTAGGCATTTGCCTTTAAGCCACCGAGGAGAGTTGAACCATTCATCTCTAGTAGGAAAATGGATCTTGAAGGGTTTATGAAACGTGTATCTTAGTGACATAAGGTCACTAGGCATAATAGAAGTGGGTATTCCCATCACTTGTGAAACAAGATGTCCCCAAGACAAGTGCTTGGAATACTCTTTCCATGGGCCAAGGTTCATAAGACGCTTTACGCCTGTTTGAGCTTCAACCTCAATGCGTAAGTTCAAAGGAAGAAGCCCGAGTAAGCTCTCAAGAGCTGCTGTAGGAGTGGTCCTGAGACATCCTGACAGGGCTACACAGACCATTCTTTGAAGTCTGTTTAGATTGGTTCTTGCGGAACTCAATCTAGTCCTTGACCACCAGACGACTGCGCCATAAGTGACGATAGGACTAATGATCATTGAGTAGATCCAGTAAACTATTTTGGGGGACAATCCCCAGGTTCTACCAATAGCATTTCTACAGGACCAGAAAATCTTTCTGGCCCTGTTGGTACAGTAATCAAGTTGATGGCCCCAATTTAATTTGGAGTCAAAGTAAACCCCGAGAAATTTGACTTTCTCTTTGAGTTCCAATTTGTGGTTCAGGTAGTATACATTACCTAGACCAAGTTGCCTTTTTCGTGTGAAGGCTACATAGCTTATCTTGGATGGATTGACAGATAAGCCTGATTCAGAGCACCATCTAGCTACTTCTAGAAGTGCATTATTCATGATGTCAGAGACTGTTTTTCCGTGTTTACCTCTGACAACAATAACACCGTCATCAGCATACCCGATACAGGGAATGCCGAGAGTAGTTAACTGAACTAGCAAAGAGTCCATTACCATACACCATAGGATAGGGGACAGAACCCCTCCCTGTGGGCATCCTGAGGTTGCTTGCACTTTCATGCTTGCACCCAATAGAGAGGAACAAACATACCTAGAGGATAGCAAATTCACTATCCATCTGGTAATGACTGAGTTAATGCCTCTGTTTCTAAGTGCATTGATGATAGTCTCAAGAGGGACTTTATCAGAAGCACCTTCAATATCAATGAATACTGCAAGAGCTATCTCCTTATCTTTTATTGATTTCTCAAGCAGGTAGGATAGTTCGTATAGAGCGGTGTCAGGGGACTTGCCTGGTTGATAGGCATGCTGTGTGGAGGACAATGGCCTTTCTATGAGCACAGTGTCTCTGAAGTGTCTGTCAATTAGCTTTTCAATCGCTTTCAACAGACACGAAGTGAGGCTGATTGGTCTGAATAATTTAGCCTCAAAGTAATTCTCCTTACCTGGTTTTGGTATGAAAATCACCCTAGTATTCCTCCAAGAGAGAGGTAAATATCCGTATGCTATGCAGGATCGAAAAATTCTACATAGAGTAGGGGCCAATGTATTTATCCCCTGAATAAGCATCATTGGTATGATGTCATCCATACCTGGTGACTTGTAGGGCTTAAACGACTTTATAGCCCATACAACCTTCTCATAGGAGACCACCATCTTGGCGGCCTCCCAGTCATACCTATTACAAGTAGTAGTAATATGTGGATTATCATTCTCCACAGGATGAGATCCAGGGAAGTGTGCTGCAAGTAGTTCTCCAAGAGCCTCTTTCCCTGATTCACTGTATCTTCCGTTTGCAAGACGGATGGCATTTAAACTGCAATTGAAGTCTTTAGTAAGAATTTTTGCAATCTTTGCAGTGGCAGAAGTAGTGTTAATGCCATCGCAGAAAGTCTGCCATGAGCGACGTTTGGATGCTCTGATCGCCTTGTTATAGGCAGTT
Organism: Parasteatoda lunata; assembly: GCA_949128135.1. Lineage (NCBI taxonomy): Eukaryota > Metazoa > Arthropoda > Arachnida > Araneae > Theridiidae > Parasteatoda > Parasteatoda lunata. Next base: position 96,577,183 of record OX421975.1, read on the forward strand.
AGAGCGTTTCTGTAGGTCTGCCATTCTCCAGATTTCTTTGCTCTGTTGAATAGCTTCCTACGTTTTTTACGTAATTTACTAAGCTCAGAAGACCACCAAGGAACTCGCCTTGGGGAGCTAGTAGACGTAACCTGACAAGAAATATGATATGAATCGAGTATGATTTGTTGCACTTGGTCAACAGTCCACTCTATATCATTAACATTATTTTACTTACCAGAGAAGCTCCCCATCCTCCTTTCCAGAGCTGCTCTAAAGGAACCCCAATCAGCTGTTCTGGGGTTCCTCCTTACGACCTTCAGTCCTGAGAGGCCTTTAATAGAAAAAGTAATTAGTTGGTGATCTGAAGCAGTGACTGCCCCAGATACCTTCCAATCATTAATGTAATCTACTGAACTAGAATTACATAAAGTAAGGTCAATGACTTCCCTTCTGTTACAGGTAACAAAGGTAGGTTCATTGCCTTTATTAAGGACATACAAATTAAGATTTAAGATGTGTTCCATAAGTGCATCCCCCCGCTGGTTACAATTACTACTACCCCACACTGTGTGGTGAGCATTTGCATTACAGCCGAGGATGATTCTATAGTTTAAACTACAGTGGGCAATTAGGGCCCTAGTAGTGTCATCTAGTGGGTCCTTCTCCTCATAAGGGAGATAGGCTGAAACTATGACAAAGTCAGAGATTTTCTTTTTGTCATAGAATTTTAGTTTTACAGCAACTAAATCCCTGTTAAGAAAGTTAACAAGATTAAGGGCGGCATTTAGATTAGACCTAGCTACAATGCAGGTCCTGGGAAGGTCACAATGGGTATCGTAGAAGATATTGAAACCTTTAACATTGAGACCCATTATTTTACCTTTGCGGGTCCAGGACTCTTGTATAAGAGCAATATCTAGTTCTCCATCATTTAACCTTTTGGCCATAAGGCTAGAGGCAGCAATGCTATGATGGAGATTGATTTGGCCAACCTTGATTGTATCTATTTGGTTAGCAGTATATGTGAAACCAGGATGGCTCTAACTATCCTGGCTAACTTTAGAAGAGATATCTTCCTTTATCAGCTCCATTGCTTCATCTAAATCAAGCATAGAAGCTGGCGAGTCAGGTCGTAAGGTTACGTCTGACCTGGAGTCCAAACCTAGCTCTGAAAAATCAAGAGCACCAATTGAACTTACCTTGGAATCAGGGGAATTAGCCGGCCAAGGTTCATCCTCCTGTTCCATGGCTTCCTGGACATCAGGTTCTGCAGAGGGCTCCGATGTTGTTGGAGCCTCAACTGCCTTCTTTTTATTGGGATCGTGTAGGATTTTAAAAACACCACGATCTATGCCAGTGAGTGCACAAAAATTTGCCCTCTCTATAGCCAACACGTCTTCAGGCTCCACCTCAAAGATCCATCTAGAGGTGTTAGGTCCCACAGCACTTTGCAGAACCCTCCACCCCATAGACTTCAACCCTGGGTTTAGTCTCTGAAGACGCCACAAGAAGGTGCTTTGTTCAGAGAATTGCTCCCTGGTGAAGGCCACCTTTACAGGCTTGGGCAACTCATCAGCACTTAAGACTTTAAGCATGAGGTCGCCCAAGGGTCTGTTATCAAAGTGGCCCCTGATCCACTCTACAGTGTAATCATTACACTGTAGTACCAACGCTTCTCTGAGAAGGTTGTTACTGTAGATCTCAGGCATCCTTTCACCACCTGGGATGGCGTCAGTCTGCTCTAAGATCACCTTGAGTATTTCATTTGAGTCTCTCAGAGAAAGCCTGTCCGAAGGAAAGTCCTCCCGAACAATAGCAATCTTGATCGACTTTGCAGCGCAAGCAAAAGATACTCCAGATTGGAGGCTCCCAGTTGGATCCCCCTCTCCAGTTCTGCTATCCCCGCTAGGGGGAACCGCTTCCCTGGATTGGGCTTTCCTCCCAGGAACACAATCCTCCCTGGGCTTCTTTCCACTTTGTGTTGGCACACTGGGTGAGGGCGTCGCATCAGAAGACCTAGGTCTCTTAGCTCCTCCACTCGCCTCAGTGGCCTTCATTCTTCTAATTCTTCTCCTCCGGCTCTTGGACATTCCAGTGGCGCCAGACACACTGTCCTCCGAGTGCCTCTGGGAACCAGAGACTCCTACAGAGGAAGGGTCTGTGCCTTTGGACGCCTCACTGGGTTTCAAGGTAGTCTGCAAAGCAGCGGGATTAGCACTGGGCTCACCCGAGGGCTTACCATGTGCTACTGGAGACTGTAGTGAATTTTTCGAACAGGAACCTCTGCCTAATTCCTGAACGCATCCCTTGTTCACCGGCGCGAAGGATGATGCCGTATCACAATGTTTCTTTGTACTCATCATTTTGTTTGCCTGCCATTTAGTTACCCAGTGAGGGGTATCCAGGGGGCACCACGTGGAGGCGGCAGGCATTACCCCCCAATGATCAATATTAATCTTGTTAATGTTTTGTTGAATATATTATTACAAATAACATTTATTAAAATTTTAAGAAAAATACTTTTGATAACCTTAAATAATAGTTAAATTAATTAGCGTTTTGAATTACCTTTTACAGAATTAAACAAAGTAATTATTAATTTAAAATAAAGTATGAGCCACTCAATATTAGTTTATTTAAATTGTTTTTGCCAAAAGCTCTTTTTTTAAGAAATATTTCGGCTATATTAAATAAATTTTTAGGTATTTTCCAAACTGAGACACTATTGATTCACTTGCTGTTTGATGAAATGGTGTCTCTAGTTAAAGCATTGTTAAGGTGTTTTTTAAAGAGTTCTGCTTTTCTTAGTTTGTCAGGGAAGGACTTAAAATCATTAGATGTAGAAAATGCTGAAATTTGGCAAAATTCAAATTTAATAGATGTTGGACTAGATACCACAAAGGCCAGGTCTTTTTACTTGGCATGTGCAAAAAAGTTATTAAAAGAATTGCCTCTTGAAAATAGGTTACTGCACCATCTTAAAGTGTTGCATCCTATAATGAGAATGGAAGACATTTCTATAAAGTCAATAAGATATCTGGCAACAGTAACCCCATCTATTATAAAACCTGAAGAGGCCTCTTTGTTACTAGATGAATGGACGAGGTTACATGGAGAACCAGAAAGTTATTCTTCTGACTCAAATGAATATGCACCAATTGATGTGTTTTGGAAAAACTATTTTGTGAAGAAAGATGATTTGGGAAATATCAAATATCCTTTTTAACAAAGCTTTTTAAAGCTCTTTTGTGCATACCACATGGGAATGCTGATGTTGAAAGAGGTTTTAGTGTGAACAAAAAGCTACTTGACAATAGGGCAAGTTTAAATTCCCATAGTGTTAATGGTTTCAGACAAGTTGTGTCACATATCAACAAAATAAGGGGTTTAAATAACTTTAAAGTTGACAAAGATATGATTAAAGTGGCTCCTGCAGCATTTAAAAATAATTCTGCTTGATTAAAAGTTGAGAAAAAAGAAAGCGCAAAGAATGGGAAAACACTGAAGCTGAGGAAAGCAGATTAAAAGCTGCTGAAATTGATTTAAAAAAAAAAAAATTGGAGGCTTCTCAGGATCTCTTAACCACAGCTGAAAAAAATATTAAAGATGGGTAAAATAATAAAGACATGTCGATTATAGAAAGCGGACAAATCCTTTTATCTGAGGCTAAGTCGAGTATAGCAGAATATTTAGCAGCATTGGAAGATACCAAAAAGAAACTTAATTTGTTAATGCAGGGACCTTCAAAAAAATGTAAAAAATAAGGTTTGTTAATAATTAACAAAATAAAAAATTCTTGTTATTAAATATGCTCCAAATCTTTGTTTTGCTGCTCTAAAATTGCTTTTTTGTTGCTCCAAAACCATGTTTTGCCACTTGCACCATTGTAAATGGCAAATATTTATTTTTTGTGGTACACTATAATTTTTGTCTGCCAGTACATATCTCGACATTAGATTGAAATTTTTTTATTTAATAGCAAGTAAAAAAATACTTGATATAAGGAAATAAGATTTTTTTTATATATATAAATAAGACGAAATATGATTTAAAAAATAATTGGCCTCAACGTATGAACAAATTGTCATTAGTTTCGTTTTAGTATAAGTTCAATAGTTAAAGTATAAGCTTTAACTATTATAATTTAGCTTGTTGATAACAATTTATCCAGATTCAAGATTATTCTGAGTCTTAAGGACTTAGTTTTTATTATTATGTTTTAGTTACTATTTTTTTAATGATTTTGAAATTTTTATTTAAAATAGTTTTGCTTATATTCAATTTATTATTATATTTTTCAGAAAGAAAACTTTTTGTTGGTATGCTATCAAAAAAATGTTCGGAAAATGATGTTAGAATTATGTTTTCTGCCTTTGGACAAATAGAAGAATGTACTGTCTTGCGAGATATTAATGGACAAAGTCGAGGTAAATTATCTATTCTTAGATCTCAAATCTTGTTTAAAAAAGTACTATACTCTGATTAGCGATTTAAATTTAGTCGGTTTTTTGTTAAAAAAATCTTATTGTAATTGTTTTTTTACTTAAAATGTAAGATTGTAAAATTTTTACTTTTTAATCATTTTGACAATTTTATATCTGAAAAAAAAATTTTTTTTTTTTTTTACTTACATGCTTTTATTTATTAAAGCAGTTTTTAAAATTATAAACTTAAAAATTTACTTTTGTGAAATTGTTCTGTGAAAAAAATGCAGGATTTATATAATTTAAATTTATTAGCTAAGCAAGGCCTAATATTTTTTGTTTTATAAATTAAACATTATTTTTTTGTTCACAGGCTGTGCTTTTATTACTTATGCTTCTAGACAGTGTGCCATTAATGCTATTAAAGCTATGAACCATTCTCAGACTATGGAGGTAAATATATCATAAATTTTATCTGTTGACATACTGATATATATAAAATTAGCAGAAACTGTTTCAAGTGTTGTACAGTTTCGTACTAAAAAAATATTTAATCAACTTCTGAAAAGTTTAGTAGCTGAACATGTTTCAAAACAATAGTTAAAACGTTTTATTGCAATCATTGTTTTTAAAAAAAAAATGTAAATATTCAAATCATAAGTTTTATTGTGAGTAATGATTATTTTTAAAAAAATTTATGTCCTTCTATATTGTAGTTAACCACTTATGAACTCCAAGTTCCCATCATTTTTGGGCCTCTTAACTATTAGACCAGTTACTTGTTGATTTTTGAAGCGTCAATTATTGTTGTGATATTTATGCTAATAGTATTATATGAGCTAATAATCAATACTTATTAATTAATGATTTTGTATCCTGTTTCTCTACATTTTCAAATATATTCAGTATTTCAAATACATTTTATATGAAGTGTTCCTTTTCTTGGTAACAAAACAAGGTTCTGACCAGATCTTAAGGTTGTCTTCGGAATCCAAAATATGCAGTATTTGATTAAATTTTCAAATATTAAAAGTTTAAATCCCAAATATTTATATTTACAAATCTGAAACAAATGTGATTTTCGTCTTATTGATATTTTGTACTACCTTCATAATTAGCATAAAAAACTATCTGTTAAAAACTCTCAACAGCTATGAAAATAACATATTATTTGTCTTATGACCAAATAATATCCGCTTTATTCGAATATTTTTGTTTGTTTTATGATTATTATAACATTAATCTAACCAGCATTCTTCTATATAAAAAAAATGTAAATAAATAAAATAAAATATTTTCTTTAACTTTATTTTATCAAAAATGTTTCCTTCAATTTCCTATTTCTTGCTTAATGTATGAAATCAGTGTTTTTTAAAGTTATAGTTTGTATTTTTTCTCTTATATTTATAATTTACAGTAAAAAATGACTTAATCTTTTTAAAATGTAAATTTTTTTTTATTTTTTAATTTCCTCTAATTTATCTTATTTTTTGATTAAAAAGAATTTAAGAACACGAAATATCTTTGTAATCACAAATAAAGAAAATGCTAATCATCTTTATTAATTTTGTTAATTCAATCATTTTGTTTTTTGTCATTCCAGTTATTTCTTATCCATTTCTGTTTTCTGTTCAATTACAATATAATTTCAAAAATTAAAATGTAATTGCATTTTAATGTTATTTCCCCAAATTAAATAAAGAAATCAATTAATGCATGATTCGTTAATTTTCTTCTCTTTTATTTTTGCTTCAGGTGTAATTTATCAAATTAGATTCTGTTGCCTTAAGTGCCTTACACCAAATTCAAACAATATCAATTCTGTTACCTTCATATTGTTCAAATTTAGTTCGTTTAGCTCTTGTGCCCTTAAATTGAAACCAATCAATTGTTAAACAAGAAAAATAAGTAATTTATTGATAAGGTATTACAGTCAGGGGTCTGTCTAAACGGACCCTTCACAAAATTATTTATCTTTTAATCGGACCCTTCACAAATTTGTTTATTTTCATTATTGTTTTGTTAATCGAATAAATCCTTCCTGGGGGGGGGGAGAGACGGTTCGAAGGGAACTAAGTTTCCAAGTTTAAATTCCATATATGGTATTCTGAGACAATATTTCTACTTTTACAAACATTGTGTGCACATTCTTATTGATATTAAATGATACTTTTTTTTTTTTTGTAAATAAATAACTGATCAATTTATATTTTTTCAAAAAATTAATTGAATATTATGTAAATAAAAATAAATTTCTGGCAATTTTTTTAATTAAAATATTATAAATTTAAGAATTGTTTAAGTTTACTTTATGCCTTACAAATTAAAAGTGATGCATAACTAAGTTGGGTTTTTTAAAATATGTTAATTGAAGTTATTAAAGTTGTGAGTGATTTTGTTTCCATTATTCGTCCGAAATGAATATTCTGTGTTCAGCAGTTTAGGCCAAATACCAAGCATTTGTAAGTTGCATCTCTAATTTAGTAGCAGCAATTGTTGAACAGAATCTTGTATCTTTTTACAATTTAAAAGCTTCTTGAAAATGTTTTTAGCAATTTTGTAATGCAATTTTTGTAATAACAGGACCCTATTTGCATAAATTCACCAAAGCAGAACTCTGGTTGAAAGAATGTGACTTAACGCTTATTTTATATTCACAAATTATGAGTAGTCTTTTCACAATTTTGCAAAAACAGGACCTTTCACAGAATGTCTAGACAGACACCTGACAATGAAATCTCCAGGACCACTTTAGTGTAGCAACCTCTTCTATTTGCGGTCACTTTTGGTAGGCACGGAATTTTTTCCATAGACTTTGTGAATATCATTTGGAGAAACCATCAAAAGACCACCCCACGCGATCGAGCAAATCTTTGCACCAAGTGCAGAAAAGGTCTTATAGGGAAACCCGAAAAATTAACAAAACAAAAAAGTAGATTCAAATGCAATATGACAACCTCATATTGCAAAGTTCAAAGTTAAAATTAGAAAAAAGGATATTTTAGTAACAAAAAAACTAAGCATCTCAAGCGAACAAACCTCTTCTCATATTTTAAAGGTAGCTAATTTTTATGATATAAAAAAGTAAATTCAAACTTAAACAAAAAACGAATTGGTAAATTTGTTTTCTCTCTTTAAATCAGTAGGAATCATTTTTACTGATGCTAAATTTTATTCATTGATCCGATTTTCATGACACTAGCACGAGTGCATTTCCGCATCAAAAAATTGGCACTGAATAAAACTAAAATTACTTGCGAAAAATTATGTGCCTTCGATAATGCTTTAAAGTCAATAGAGTTAACCCCTAAGAACGACCAACCTCCATTAACAACCATTTTACCATTGAACACAGAGTGGTCGCTCCTGAGAAATTTCATTGTATTTCCGTACTCTCGGAATTATAATTTAAATAATTACTTACATATTATTAAAAAAAATGGGTATGAAAAGGATGTTTTAATTTTTTTCTTTCTTGCAGGGTTGTAGTAGTCCTTTAGTTGTTAAATTTGCTGATACCCAAAAGGATAAAGATTTAAAACGACAGCAACAGATGATGTCTAATATCTGGAATATGTCAAATTTTAACAACATAGGTCTTAGCTCCCAATATATAGCGGTAAGTCAATAGCATCTGTTTATTGCTTTAATGTATCATGAGCAAATTAAAATTATTGGAGTTTGTCTTAATTGTAACTCGGAGGACCCTGTTGCTGTGTGACCTAAATAGGAGGGAATTAATCATATTGTCTGGAACAGTGATGGCAAGGTTTTGAATTAAGTGTGCCGAGGTTTTCAAAATTCCTAACTTAATGGATCACTTAAAGAAATATTTTATTATTTTTTGCAATCATGATATTTGCATTATTATGTAAGATTTTAAATATGTCTGATTACACAAACCAGTTTCAGGTAAAATTCAGATCTCACTGATGAAATTTTTGTCCAAATTAAGAAAAATAATTATAATAAAAAATTGGAATGGAAAATTATTCTCTCTAGAAAAAAAAAAAAGAACAAGGATTGCCTTAATAAGCATAAGTGTTGTGCTTTCAATTTCTCTTTAAGGAAAGAATGAAGTGATACTCTGATATGTTAAATCTGTTGATTTTTTTTATGCTAAACATAACACAAATAAATTAATATGTTAGTTTGCCTACATATTACTGTTTACTGGAAGGGTCTCTTTTTCCAGACACTTTTTAACAATCAAAATAACAAAACCCTTTTCCAGAAAAATAAATATACACATACAGTCAAACCCCGCTATAGTGAACGAAATGTTCTGTCCCGTGCCTTGCTATACACGTATAATTTTATTTTTTGTGGATATAGTGAACTAAAAAAGGTAAAAAGTTGAATATAATGAACTTTTTTCTGTCTTCGACAGATATTTTTCTTCATTTTTTTGTAATAATTTTGAAATTTCTACTTCAAAATAAATACATATACCGATTTTTAAAACCATCTATAGAGGGGAATGTAACGATAAGCATTTTTTCTTGTTTGCTTCTTTTATCTCAGTTTCCCATCTCTAAACAAACCAAGCAGATGTTTCCAACCCAGGCAGATGATGCACCTGTAAGGAGTCAGTGGGATCAATACGCATTTTCTGTCAGGGGAATGAGTAATTATTCATTATTGGTCAAAGGGTTGGACACTAATATGTGTTGATAAGGCCCTCGTTTCAACTCCTTTTTGCTCTTAGTGCAGTTTAAAAAATCCTTCAAACAAATGTCTCAAATTTAACTATAGCGAGCAGTAAACGTAAAACGTTCTCCATTGATGATAAAATGGGCATAATCAGAAAAATTGAAAATGGATGCAATCCAGCTGATATTTGCAAAGAATATAAATTATCTAAATCTGCAGTTTGTAACATATGGAAAAATAGGCAATTAATAATTTCTGCACCTGAAAAAAATTTAGATGGCAGAAATAAGTTGAGAAAAGCAGATCACAAGGATGTTGAAGAAGCATTACTGAAGTGGTTCACCATTCGAAGAAGCCACACTCTTCCGGTATCTGGACAAATGTCGAGTGGAATAACAGAAATTCAGAAAAAATTATCTGAGAGTCGGGAAGTGTTTCCATATCATATGTTGAGGATTGCTCATCAGCTAAATATTAAAAAAAAAAAAAATTTACGCAAGACGAAGAATAATGAAAAATAACACATTTTTTGCTACTACATAATATTTTTCAGTCATTTATTTGAATAATGTGTAATAAAAGGGATGAGTTTGGGAATCATTAGTTAAATTGCCTGTGTAACAGATATAGTGAACTCCCGGTTATAGTGAACCGAAATTTAAGTCCTTTGAAGGTTCACTATAGCGGAGTTTGACTGTATATATTTTTTTGCACTTGCGACCTTTAAAAAAAGTATGCAAGGATGGTAATTCTGTGATTTTTACCAGACATTGAATTTTAATCTGATTTATGCTATAATATGAAGAAAAAAAAGTGAATATCATTATTCATTTGATATCAAAATAATATATTCTTAAAACATTGTGGTTTTAAAAACCAAGTGAAAATCCAGTTTAATTAATGTAGAAAAACTATAGTCAAAACCACACAGATTCACTGAGGAATCGTCGCTAATTGAGTAACTATTAACTGAAATGTGCGATTCGGAATTTACGGTATATAATGCTATATTTAAATATTGAGATTTTAAAATCCCTGTGGAAATCTGAAATAGCTCAACCAAGCAAATCACATGGATTTATTTGTTGTTGATTGAAATTGACGTTAAGTTTTATTGAATAAGGATGCTCTGATGTTTGCTTACCTTAAATACCTATTATTCGAAAAAATCTATTTTCCAGACATGTCGAAGTCCCCACAATTCCGAATATGGGGCTTTTCATTGTAGTTCGAATTCCTTAAGTTTTTGAGAGGGACCTTAAATTTTGTTCTATAAATTATAAATGTTTCTATGTATTTTGATTTTTTTTTACTTTTTAGCACACATGAAGGGTTGCCACAGACTACTAAAATGCGACTATTTGCTACTATTTTGGCCTTAGACTATATGGCAACTTTTTTTGCCTGAAAAGGCTTAAAAAGCAACTATTTTCAGGAAAAGGCGACTATTGGGAGACTTTTTTACTCTTAGCAAAAGTTTTTTCCCAAAAATGAATGTTACTTTTCAGAACGCTAATAAAAGAAAGCTAACTTTTATACAATCATTTATGTCCAAAAAGCCAAAAATTTAAATTTCCATTAGATTTAATAAAGTAATTGTTATTTTTCTCTCTGGGGGGCAGTTTTGTTATTTTTCTATTAACATTCATATTTTATTGTAACTCAACTTTTATATAGGTACCTATTTTCTAATATTTGTACAAAACTTTTTTTTAATTCGAGCATAGTTAGTACTGGGCTATATATCGCGAAATATCGATTTAACGCATAGATTGGTAGGCCGATATAGTGACTTTCGTTTACGGCGATGTATCAGAAATCTGATTTAAGTCACCGGAATAAGACTATAATCGCGGTTTAACGATTTCATATGCAAAGATCCTTGACTACACTAACACTGTTACCGTACTGACGAAGACTATTTTGATTTCGTCTAGCTGCAGATATATAGATAGTGTTTAGCTATAAAGACAATGTTAGTTTCGTGATGTTGAATGACGAAGAGCGAATTGAATCAGAACTCCTGGTTATGTATGAAGATCAGTGTTGTAATATGGAACGCAATGCAAGGTTTCTTTATGTCCATTTGTCTTTGGGATTTTGCGTTTTTTGAAGATTATTTTCAATGGGACTTAAGTCATTTTGCAATAGTTTTGCATTTTATTTCGTCGGGAATAATTGTCGGGTTTCTAGTAAATTATTTTCAGTGAGACTTTGCTGCTTTTCATACCATTTTTTTTCCTGTCTGGATTTAACGATTCTGGTCAATTATTTTTAGTAGACCTACTGTTACTTTGCGATTGCTGCATAATCTCCGTTATCTTAAATTTTCATTCTGAACTCACTTGATCAATGAAAAGAAAATATAAATAAAAAAATGATTCTTCATTGATTTTTTTCAATTGTTGTTTTTCATTTTAAGCGATACAATTTAATAGGGGTATTTTGTATTTAACTTTGTTATAAAAAGTTAGTTTTTTTTAAATTTATTTAATGTAGGTTATAATAATAATTTGATTATTTTTAAACCAATAAATGTTCAGTTGTTTTTAATTATGAAAAATTAAAACAAAGCTTACCTTTATTTAATTTGCTTTTATTTTAGAGATACTGAAAAGTTTTAAAAAGAATTTGGATATTAGTTAAAGCAAATAATTTTTTTTAATTAAATGAAGAGTTTAGTAATCTTTTGACGCTTTTTTATAATTTAACGTTAGTACTTAAAGTTTTTTTTTTTTTTTTTTATTGTTATTAAAATTCTTTCAATACTTTTTGTTTTATAATTTGTTAGATAGTCTATTTTATTTTCAAAAAAGAAAATAATAATAAATAAGTAAAAATATTTTTACATTTATTTAGTACAGAATTTGGCCATTAGTTAATATTACTTTTTATTAATTTAAATAAATAATAAAAGAGGGTCTAATGATGTTTCAAAAACATGTTTTTTTTTTTTTTTTTCAACAAATAACTTTAAAAAAGTTTTTTTTTTTTCTAAAGTGAACATTTCTTTGGTTTGTTTTTTACTTTTTTTTTTTTTTTTTTTTTGATTTTTAATGCATGTATGTAAAATATTTTGTTACAGTTTTATTATTTTTAAACTAATAAGTCTTAAATCATTTTTAATTTAAGAAAAATGAAATATAGCTTGGGTTTGCTTTTACTTTGAGTTCTTTATTATTTTAATTGAAAATATTTAGCAATGATATTGATGTCATAGTAGAATATGTTTAGAATTAATATTTTTTTTGTTATAGATTCATTCCTTTTTATTTATTTTTGATTGATTTAAAGATTTCCCATAAGTAATTTTTGAACATATCGCGATACATCGCTTTATCCCGATGTCTAACTTACAATGTATCAGGATTTAAAATTTCTGACATCATCCTGATCATAGTATTTAACAATTAAGCTATAATTTTAGTTATTTGGCTACTATTTTTGATAAATTTTTGTTCCTGTTCAGGCAACTATTTTCATAGTTTTAGACAACTATTTTCATGCTTGAGGCTACTAAAAGCAACTATTTTTGTTCATTTTTTACTGTGGCAACCCTGCACATGCTTGTTTATTCGAGAATTGTAAAATCAAATGAATTTTTTTTCTGTGTTAAAGAAAAACAATGCAAACTGAAATAAAGGGCTATAATTTTGGGGTAAAGTTTAAATTTAAAAAATTGTTCTTAGAAAATATTAGAAGATTTTCTGCACCCCTGTGCTTGTGATCGAAAATGAGTTTGTGTGTCACCTCAATATTACTGCAATAATAGCATAGCTTCATTCAAAACAATTACTTTTCCTTTACAACTTTTCGCACATTCAATTTTTATTTCGTAACTTCACTACATTAAAACTTCAAAGACTTGAAACGTCATTGAAAGCTAAAAGAACTTTAAGTTATAAAAAATCAACCCTTTGAAAACTGAATAAAATATGTTTTCTTTAGAGATTTTTTTAAAACCTTGGTTTTTTTATAAAGACCCTTTATAGATTGAAGTTTCAATGTCATTATGGGGGGGGGGGATAGTTAGGTCGCAAATTTCGTGGCATTTTAGGATGGATTGGACAATTGTCAATAAATAAACATTTCTTTTTTCACTCAAAAATTTGTGATCAAGATTTGATAGCTATTTTTCAAAAATTTTACCCATCATCCATGTTGTTAAACATCAGTGAAGTTTTTAATCATTCCAAATTTACACCCCTGCTCAAACGCAGCGGTTTTTATCAAAAGGTTAGCTAAGAAAAAAGCTATAAAACTAAAGCAGAAACCAAAATTCTCCTACAATACATGCCTTGGAATAATACAAGTGCACGTAGTCAAAGGTTGTTCATAAGAATATTTTAATATCCAGAACTCAGTGTGCAATTTTTCACATCTTCAACAAAAAATTGAGAATGAGCATCAACCATTTTAACTTACCACCTTGAAATAATGATTGAGGACAATCAATATTCTCCTATAACACCCCTTAAGATAAGGAAGCAGACTGGAATAAATTGCACAAAGGTATTGTAATAGTATTGGAAATAAAGAAATAAGATCCTTTCACATTATTGTCTTCAGAATTTTTTAGTATAACTTTAGGAAAAACTATTATTTTACCATGTTCCTCTTTATTACTTTTTGAGAAGAGTTCTCAGAATAATGATAATGAAGAGAAATTTAGGTAATTTTCCCTTCTTTCTACACCGCTGGTAGCCAGGAATTGTGTTAAAATTAATTAAAAAAATTTTGGTTTTGATTTTTTTTTTTTTAAATCAACCTTTTGCAATTGACTTAAGGAAAACTAAAGTTTCTTCAAATTATGGGAAAAAATAGAATTTTGAGTAATGGAATTGATGAAACTGGGATTATTTTCGAAACAAATTTTTTTGTGACTATGGACTTTTTTCTGGTGTTTCGAAAATACTTCAGATTATCGAAATATTAAGTGATCGAAGTTTGACTATATTTTTAACCAGATTACTAATGCTAAAATATTTTATTTTAGCAAGCACAAACTGGTGGATATGGAAATTTCACAAGTCTACCTCAACTTACTGGAGGTAAGTGAATATCTTGTTGAGTATAAGTTGTAATCAATTGCATTAATCACGTCTCTTAAAATATTTTTATTATTTTTTTTTCCCTTTACTTTTTTTTCTACAGTTAATCTTAAATTTTAGTCTGTATATTTATTCTTTTCAGGTATGAACTCTATAAATATGCAGCAACTTGCGGCTTTAGCAGCTGCTCAATCTCCCAACAATACCAATACAGGTATGTTAACTCTAATGTTTTAAGATTTTGAAATTATAAATATATGGCAATTAAATTTGTATTATAATAATACAAATAGTTGCTGGGCTTTTTTTAATTATTTATTTTAGCAATATTGTTATAATGTTTTTGATGATACAAAACCGAAATTCCATAAAGAATTAGCAGTTATGTGCATACAAAAGGCTCAGAAATCTTCTTAAAAGATAATTTAGTTAATATATTATATAGATTTTATATATTTTTTACCATTTATATATTTTTCTGTTAATAATTTAAAATTTTTGCATGTTATATGATTCACTCATAGCAGTACTTATTAAATTACGTTACAATCACTTATTTTCACTTCTATGATACTGAAAGATAATGACAAGATCCAGATCTTTCAACACATAATAAATATTCAATTATTTTATGGTTAAAAATATTATTGTTGAATTATAAAACCTATTTTTAAAGATAGTTATTTTAGTTAGTTTTTTTAGTAAAAAAACTAGTTTTTATTTAAAGAAATGGCATGCATCTCAAAAAGTGAGGAATTGTAAGAAACAGAAAATTTTATTTTTTCATGCCTATGTGTTTTTATTCTCTTTCTCATCTGTGTTCGTAGGAAACAAAATAACATACTAAATGGACAATGTAAAACTAGGATTCCACAGTAAATCAATTTAAATATGTTTTTTTTTTTTTTTTTTTTTTTTTTTTGTTAAGTACTTGACTTATATCTTTTAAAACATGCAGGGGTCGCATTCCCCCTAAAATTCATAAAATTCCTAAAACTATGTGCAAACCCTAAAATTCCTAAAAATCTGATAAAATTTTGTTGGTGTTCCTAAAAAATGTGAATTATAGGCTAAATATAAATAAAAAAGCAATGATCTAAAATATAAGAATTTAACTACATTAATTAAAACTTTTAATTTTGCCACATGGGAATTCTGATCCTGAGAGAGGTTTTTCGATAAATAAAGCAATGCTTAATGTGAGTCACCATGAGAATGCTAGTGTGTCTCTTAGACTAATCAAAGATACCATTCAAATATATGGAGGAGTGTTGAAGTAAAAGAATCTCACAAATCATATCAAGATTATATTGGCAAAATGATCATAATTAATTTGTTTTTCTCTAACTTCTAATATAAATTGCTGATTTGAAATCTAATAATATCACACAATAGTTTTTCATAATAAGGTGAGGTAAAGGGTAATGATAAAGTTTTAATTAAGAAGGTAAAAATCAAATAAAAAAAGTGTTCTATTTTAGAGGGGAAGGTTAGGTTTAGAGAGGTTCTTTTTTAAAAAATTACTATAGAATCGAAATAAAATTTTAATTTATGGTAATAATTTTAATTAAAGGTATGCAGATTATTTGTTCTGATTTTTCAAACTATTTTTTAAAAATACTTTTATTGTTTATATAAACATCGCAGAGGATGAGAAAGAGAATTGTTTACAGTATATGTAACTTTAGTTAGCAATATTTTTGTCATGAATTCCTTCAATTTTTATCTGATATTAAATTTTGGAAACTTTTCTGTGTACTTTAATAGTACATATAAGTATCAGAGATGAGAATTTAAATTGTTTTAAGTATATACAATTTAAGACAGTATTATTTTTGTTAATATTTAAGTTGATACAGTTTTTATATGGTATATTTTTACTTCATAAATGATTAAATCATTTTCTGTATTCTTAATCTGATAAGGATAGGAAAGAAATGAAATTGTGAATTTTTTTAATATATATATCGCTTAAAATAATTTTAAGTTCGTGAAGTTCTAGTCAAATATTCCTTAATTTTTTATTTGGCGTTGCATTTTAATTTACGAATTGTTTTGGATTTAATAAAGTATATTTAATTTTTCCAAGTTGGTGTTAATTTATTTTTTCTCTTGATTTATTCTCACTTTTGCCTGTTCCTGAATTATGCACTTAATTTTTGATAGGTAATATGTAAAATTGAAATTTCATTTTTACACTTTGGAGATTTCATTCTTGACTTAATAAATTTCAGAGCTTTATTTTATGGCTTGCAATTATTTATGATATGTATGGATGAATAAAAATAATCTTCTGTTATGTAATAAACTACCGTGTGATCTGTTTTTATCCTAGCAAAATCATATATTACCCCTAAAATTTACCTAAAATTTTTTGAAAAAAGTTCCTAAAATTACCCTAAAATTTTTAAAAACTTCGCTGCTACCCCTGATCATGGTTAAAAAATTTAACTCAAATATAATTTAAAATATTTACTCTTAAAATTGTGTTTTGCAGTTACATAATTAAATAAAATAATCTTGAATAAATTAATCTTTTAATAAAAACCCACATGACTACTTTTTGATATTTCTGCCAAAAATTTGCTTCTTTTTTCTCATTAACATTACAGTAACAGCAGAGAATAAATTGTGTAATCCCATAAGCCGCTCAAACATTGTAATAAATCTGATCTCTAAGAAATCATTGGGTTCCAAATTTTGATATCAAATTTTTTTTATTGTGCAATTTTAAACTATTCTGTTATTTTCAACCTCCTTCACTGCTCTTACATCTCTGTAAATTATATGAATATTTTAAAATCAACATTACTGCTAGTTTTTATCTCTTTTATTCCACTTAAATAATTTTTTATTTTCAGGGTTAAACGCGTTAGGCTTGCAAGGGATTGGTGGACAAGGTGGACTAACGCTTAACTCAGGAAACCATACACCAGGTTATTATATTTTGTAAAGATTTTTTCTAATCTTTACTGCATACATTCATATATCTCTGTGCATCTATGCTGCACAGTTAAGACTATTTAAACAATAATTGTGATGTAATGCATTCTATGTATTTTTTTAATTTTTATTTCATTTGCAACCTTAAACTTCAAATCAAATAAAAATACAAAATGTTTTTGCAGTTTCTTGGTAGATTTCTTTACATTTTTTTTCACGTCTTAAATTTTCAAAATCATGAAACTGGTGAATTGCATTTATAGAATTATTTACGCCGATTGATGAGTCATTGACTGTAAGCTTTTAGTTCTATTTATAAATGCTTCCCCTGGTCATCTGTACAAACTCATCTCCCATTGGTTTTGCACTTATCTACTTATAGTTTTAACTGCACAAACCGCATCCTTATAATGATTTTTATAATGGCCATTTGGCTTAATGAATTTTGATTTCTTTTAACTAATTATAAGGGTCATTTGTCCTGTCATTCTTAGGGTCTTTTGGCCTTCATATTTATTTATTGTAAACTTGGGGTCTTTTGACCTCGTACCTTATTTATACTTATGTATGTATGCTTTTTGATTGAAACTCGTACATGCAAACTGATTCTATGAATATATCTCTTCTGTTCATGCTGTTGTCAAACACAATTACAAATTTGGTTTTTAAATAAATGACACAGTGCGGCCTCACCGTTGGAAACTGAGCCCCCTCCTGAGCCACCGTTGGAAACTGAGCCTTGGAACTTTTTTTTATGGTTAATTATGATATATTTTCTAATAGTTTGTTCATTTTTGTGTAAATTTTTTTCTTCTTTAGTATGTAGATTAAATCTGATTTAGTTTTGAACTTATTTATTTTTTCAGGAAAATAACTAGCAGTTTTCTTTTAAATTTATTTTGATCTATCTTTACATTGAAAAATTCTATTTCTGGAATTAAGAAAATTCAGAACATAATATTAGTTATTCAAAAAATGGAATTAAATATAGTCTGCTATTAACTCCTTGACTTTATAGTCTGTCATTTAAAACTTAGTTAAAAATTTTGCCAGAAATAATAATTCATTGTAGTTCAAAAATTTTGAATTAAAAGTAAGGATATTGTTTATCTATTTTTTGCTTTATACATTTGTCTTAGTATTTTGAGTTTCATGATAAAAGACATCAATTTTAAGATAGGTATTTTATATAACAAGTGCAAACTTCATTTCATGATTATAAAATGTGGCAGTTTTGTCTCGCGTTTACTTTATTATTGAATCTTATATCGGCGTATATTGGCTGTATTTTCTTTGTTACAAATTTTTTATGAATTTCACTTCAAATAAGATTTCCCTATTAATATTTTTGAATAATATGATGAAATGACAACAAATATTTTTTGATAAAATATGAATATATGATAAAAATTCTTCAGCATACTGAAGTTTTTTCAAATAGATTTAACAAAAGTGCATGGATTTTTTATACTTATATTGAATTCATTTTTCAGAAATAAATGCTGCAAATATACAGAGCTTGGCTGCCTTAGCTAGTTTAACATCAAATAACCCAGGTAAACTATCTTTTTATAAGCTGTGTAAGAGAATTAAAATGAAACTCAGAGAAATCAGAAATAGATCTTTTTGCAAAAGCTAGTTAAAAATGTTTTTTTTTTTTTTTTTTAAGTTAAAGGTCACAAGTTCTTTTTGTTTATTGGCCTTGAAAACCTGAAAAATTCTTTCTCGTGAGATGTTTTACTGTAAGGTACTTCTCAAAGCATTGCTGACTACAGTAATGCAGAGACGTGAATGGATACATCGTGTTAATTGGCATGACAAAGCATTATATCCTAGTCTTAGATGTTGATAACTTTAAGATTTATTTTTTAAAAATCATTCTTAACTTTAAAAAAAAAATTATAAATAACCTAAAATTTTTAGAAAACCTGTCTTAGATTAGAATTTTTTTTTTTTTTTTTTTTCATGAATCATGAATTTAATAAAAAATAAATAAGTAATTTATGAATAAAATTAATTAAATTAATACCTGATAGAGATATATAAGAATTTGTAATAATTGCTATTATAATGATTGTTATAGTAAGATTTTAGTTACCATCTTCAAGAGTATTAGAATTGCATTATATTATCAAATGTTTTTTGATATTTTTTAAACTGAAAGATTACCTATTGTTTAAAAGCAAACATTTATACTTTGAAAATCTCTTTTTCTCATCAACAGTTGTTATTCAAGGATATTTAAAATGACAAAATTCAATGCATAATTTGCAGTAATTTATAGAGAGAGAAATTAACTCACAAGCAAAATGTTTTAAAAATGAAAAATATCATTTGAAAGTCATACAAATTATTTAAAGTGGTGAAAAAAATCTCAAAAATAAAAATATGATCAAAAAAATCCTTAAGTGTTCTGTTATATTCCTTCTTGGGACATACAACAGTATTTAAAACATATATCTCATTAATCTGAATTGCGTTGTGAATTTGAATATCTAATTTAATGGAGATAAATAATTAATATTCCTTGATAATTACTTATTAATAACGAACTGTTTCATTCATTTAACTATGAAATTAATTCAGAAAAATGGAATTTAACAATTTACTATTCCAGTTCAACTCTAAATCGACACATGTAAATAGACAGGTGCTTCACTAACACTTAAATCTAATTACATCAAGGCTAAAAAATTTTTATAAAATTATTTTTTTTTATTGATTAAACATTTCAAAATTTCTGTGTAATCAAAGGAATTCAAGCATTTATCCTCTAAATAAATTATTAAATCTAATCTAAAATCAGGTTCGAGCCTGTCAGGAAAATATTCAATTATATAACTAAATGCTACTAAAATCATCAATAACTGCCTAAAATGAATCAATTAACAACTGCTAAATGATAAGAGTTAAGATTATATAAAATTGCAATATTTATTGAAAAACATATTAATCATGTTCAGCTCAAGCAATTTGTACAATATTCCACGATGTGTGGTTCAACATTCTACCTTAAAAATTACAATGAAATCAACTATTAAAAAACATTTTAAGGTAATAAAAAATATTCTCTGGAGCAGGGATAATAAAAAAGGGAATTTAAGCTTTCATTTTATTGATAAGTTAGTTAACGCAAGCACGTGACACGGCTACCACGAAATTAAGTTTAATAATTAGAATTACTTATTTTGATAGGATTCTATGGATGTAATAAATAAAATAAATTATTAATTAAAATTAACGTTAAAAAAATATGAAGAAGAATAATAAAAACTTATCATTATATCCATCGGTCGGCTATCAGGAAATAGGGACGCGTCTGTCCCGCAGCGTTATCGCGATTCAATCCCGACAAGTATCTGCAGCAACCAGCACCTAGAAAAGCAAGAGACTCTCCCTTCGTATATCGCGCGCCACACCATCCACGCTGTATAGGTTCGATGACGACATTACTTCGTCACAGTTATAGCTACTATCTATTGGTCGCGCGCTCGTATGTCAGAGCAGGAAAAAGAGAATTCGAAAACAGGGAATAAATAATTAATGAAAGGGATTTAGGGAAAACAGACATTACCTGCTCCAGGTTGAAATAATATTTTAACCTGCTTCCAGAGATTTAATACCCCAATATAAATACATAGTTTTTCTTCATTTCAAAAATACTTGATTATACATTCACATACTTTATGATGTCTGGCTTTTAATGCAAAGCCCAGCAATATAACAGTTCTATAGAGAAAAAAAAAGAACTAAAATGCAAAAAGAAAGGCATTTATCCTCCATATCCTAGCATTTTCATATGTATATTTATTTTCTTTATACTATTTTTCAAAAAAGGAAATAAATTGCATGATAAGACCATGCGCAAGTGGTTGCAAAAAATTTTACCTCTCAAGTTTAAAATTGTCCCTCCTTTTTTAATTGTAATTAAACAATGTATTGTTTTCTTTGCCGAAGTTCTTTTTTCTTAAAAAGAGTGCAATGTTCAGAAATAAGTTTTTTTTCCTTTCTATTAAATTAATTTCTATTTTCCTCAATTTAATTAAATTTAATAGAAAGAAATTTCTGATTTTTCCATTTTCGAAAAGAAAAATTATTTCTTTTTGCTCTTTTTCCTACCTATGTAAACTTGATTTAAAATTTCACATAGTGATTCTTATTGAAGAAATATAAAATTAAGCACAGTGATCTTTATTCATATAATCTAAAATTACTCATCGCAATTAATACTCATGCGATTTTAAAATGGCAAATCAAGATTCGCATTCACGTGATTTAACAAAATATGTCGTGATTCATATTCACATAAAATAAACATGCGTTGATTTATTATTTATTAAAACTTTTATAATATTCTATGCTTCCTACATACTTTTTTCTTGCTTAAATTTTAGATACTTTTCCAATTGACTTGTTAAAATTTGCTTAAATTAAATTTGTTTTGCACATAACATGATATCTATTTTTAGTTTTTTAAACTAATCTATGAACGTTGAATCCGTTAATGAAAAAGATATGTAAGATCTGTAGATATAAGATATGTGATAAGATATGTAAAAATAAAAACCTTTGACAAGTGTCTGTACATAAAATCTCTTAACTGGAAAGAAATGAGAATGCTCTTGTTAGAATGTTGACTTATTTAAAAAAAAAAGAAAAAAAAAAAAAAAAAACTTCATAGACGCAGGGATATAGAATTATATAATTCTATTGCTTTTATTTTGAAAAAAAATTGCATGTTTATTGAATTTTATCTCAATTATATTATTACAGTTGGCATAAACTCTATGATGATGCAAAATTTAACTGCACTTGCTGCTGCCAGCAGTAGTGCTGGTTCTGCTGGAATGCATGGATTGAGCGCTTCAGGTATATTAGTTATTAATTATTATTTATGTGTTATTTCTTTTAATAAAATCATCTTTTGAAGAAATTTAGGTTTCATACTTTTTACTATTTTAGGTAACATGTCGAATAGTACATCAAGTGCAAGCTCTCCCATGAGTGGAGTGGGTTCTGTTAGCCCGGTGACAAGCATGGCTTTGGGTCTTAATAACACATCTATATCAAACATTGGAACATTTGCTGGGGTCAATGGGTATGTGTATTTATATTATTCAGCACAGCATTTCACGAATTTTGATATTCTTTAAAGGCTATCTTAAAATAAAATAAAATTTGTTTAAAAATGTTACTGAAAAAAAATTTATGTAGAAAACTTACATTCCATGAAAGTAAACTATACAGTTAACATGTTTTTCCAGTAGTACTAATAATAATTACCTAAATTCAAAAGACAAAATGAGAAACATTTTATAATAATACCTTTCTGAAAATAGACTAAGTTGATTTTGAAATGAAATACTGAATTCACCTCAAATGTCTCATCAAGTATCCATACTTGGAAAACATGCATGTTTTCTTAGGATCTTAACAAACTTAAAACATATGTTGAAGCATTTTAACTCTTAGTTCACTGAAAATTAGTTTTTTTTTTCTTGAAAAGCCTTTGTGGAAATTATTATAATTGTTAATAATAAATTATTAATACTGTGATAAATTATTTTGTGTTTTAAACTTAAATAGAGCTTTTTAAACATCATAATAAATCTAAAAATTTTCCCTGTCTTTTAGTATTGGCAACATGACAAGTTTAGCAGCAAATGGGTCTAATCTTGATGCCCTTACACAGGCTTATTCTGGTATTCAAGGTATTCAGCCTTTTGCAGGTAAATTCTATGCTTCTTTATTTATAATTTCGTTTAGTGAATCTTTTAATTTCTTCTGTTGTTTATATAATTTTACACACTTCAGAAATTTATCAGTCTGCACTTGAAAAATTAAACTCTTACTGTGTGAAGGTGATAATGTTTTCGTTCTATTAATTTAGTAAAATTGAGATGTTTTGAGTTTGAATTGCATTTTTATGAAAGTTATTTATTAGCATGGTGCTCTCTTGTAGTCAAAGGGACGCTAACAAATTTAAGATAATGAGTTTCCAAGGTAACAAGGTCATAATTAAAGCGTAAAAATTCATCTGAAGAACTCAAGATTCTGAATAATATTCTAAAAACTAATCTCATAATAGATAAACATAAGTAGTGTAAATAGGTTGTAACTAATCACAGTTTACAATAAATTTGAATATAACACTAATAATTTTATTTTTTAAAAGTAGTAAAAAATAATTACCTTAAATTTAAAGGAATTAGTTGCAATAAACTCGTATTACTAGAATTTCTTATTAAAGTCCAACATCATGCCTGACGTCACCAAATTTTTCTATTTAAAAAAATAAAGCTAAGTTTTCCTCTTTTCATAAAGAATAGCAACTATAGCTTGAGGCACAGTAATGCTAGGGGGTGATTTTGAAGCATCAATTTCTTCTTTATCATCAGATGGTGCTGAAAAAATCAATTAAAAAATTATTTAATCACTAGTCCCCTCCCTTTGACAAAATTCAGTAATGTCTGCAATAGTTTTGTTTCTAGAAAGATAGGCTAGAAATTTTCCTTTTTTTAGGTTAATCTTGAAATTTTCCTTTTTTCGAACTGCATTTCAATTTTTGGAGTCTGTGCTGGCTTTAGTTCTTTGTTTGATATAGTTCCCTTTCTACTTCTATCACAAAACCAGCTGTTCTGAAATAGTTTAATCTTCAGCCTAACATAAGTTTAGATCTTTGATCAAGAGTTATATTTTATTTTATAACTGGTGTTGAACGCCGATCCAATTCTGAGTTCAACGTTCAACTGTGTAATTTTGAACCCGCATTTGTGTGACATGGTGAGGAAAACCTACCGTGGTTAAACCTGACAGCAAAAGGTTACTAACCCATCATCCGGCTGATAGCAGAATTCATATCAACCTGTTACCTCTGGGATTTGAACATGGGTCAGGGTTCCCACTCTTTTATTGAAGCAAAAATTAAGGACTTAAAAGAACTTTTCTTGGGAAAAATTAAGGACCTTAAAAATAGTATAATAATTATTTACATTAAATATATATAAACCTACAATGACAGTGCCAATTAATTTCCCACTCTTAAGGGGGAAAAATATTCTAATGCAAGTATTTATATAATTGTATTTGTTACCAGGCTTTGGCGAAGTGGGCTCAGGCGACTGTCCAACCCTGTTAGGTTTTTTCGGGTGGACCCACTTGAAGAAACCCACTATTTTCCAAAAACAAAATAATTATAAATTATTGTCCTTAAAACAAGACTTCCAAGCAATTGAAGATAATTGAACTTGACACATAAATTGAAATGCATTTAACTTCGTTTTAAAAGCATACTAATGTGCCTTTAACTTCGTTTTAAAAGCATACTAATGTGCCTTTAATTATGATGGAAAAGTGAAGTATCTGTTCTTAACAGTTAATTGGGACTTTTAAAATCTTAAGAATATATTTTCATTTAAATGAAATTATAATTATTGTTTTTATAAATAAAATTTCCATTGCAAGGGCTTAACCTTTCTTCCAAAATTCTCTATCCTTAATGCATGGTCTTATTCTAAACAATAAAAGAACAATTTTTTGTTTGAAGTATTTTTGTAAGACTAGAAGACTGTTCCTATCAACTATAATGATACCGAAAATTAAGGACTTTTAAAAACTTTGAACTAAAATTAAGTACTTTTAGGGCCCTTATTTTTCAAAAAAAAAATTATGCAGTTTTTAAGTATCGTGAGAACACTGTAGGTTGCCTCATTGGGAGACGAATGTTCTATCTGCTTTGGTTAAAATACAGATTATTATTGATAAAAACAGTGAATCTTTATTTATTTGTTTTGTCTCATCTGTGAAAAAACGGCTTGTCAACTAAGCCTAATGTTTTACGAGGGTTACTCTGAAATTTTTGAGATACGCACAGACGAGAATTTACAAAATAAAAATAACGGTTGTGACGATGTTGTTGTGCATAGGGGGGAATAAAAGACACTGCTAGCATATATTATTTTATTTTAAACAACATAACTATATATATATATATATGCATAAACATCCACAGACAAAACCTAAGGAAAACTAAAAAAGAAGTAACAATGGGGAGCACTGCATGGCGGGCTTTCCAAATCGTCCGTTCCCTACTACACTCTCCCTCACTGTCTCTGAGTTTTTCTCTAGATTCTCGCTAGGTGGCGTTGCTAGTTTGTTTCGCCACACGGTTTAATTTTAAAATAAAAAGTATTTTAACACAGCAGACGATTTTTTACTGACTTACTTCAACTTGTTTAACGTAGAAGAAATTTTAACAGAAGAGAAAATGGAGTTGACGCGAGAACATTTTCGCGCTTTGATTTTCTACGATTTTAAAGCAGGATTAAATCATGAAGAATGCATTCAGCGGTTGGCATTAGCATTTGGTGGTAAATCTCCATCTCGTGCTACTGTATTTAGATGGTTTAAAGAATTCAGCAGAGATCGCAATTTTCTTCAGGATGAAGAACAAACAGGAAGGCAGTAATCCAGGATAATGTGTCTGCCATACGAAAAATGTTAAAGGATGATAATCGCTGTACCTATCAAATTATAAAGAAGGAACTTGACATTGGATCCGTAGCCATACACAAAATTATTCATGAATTACATAGGAAAAAAGTAGTTTGCCGTTGGGTTCCCCATAATCTAACTGAGCACCAAAAAGAAGAGCGTGTCAGAATCAGTAAAGAAACTCTTAAATTGATAAATGATGGTGGCCACCGCATCATTTCTAAAATTGTAACGGGTGATGAAACGTACAGACCGTTTTTTGATATTCCAACGCGTTAAGAAAGCAAAGCATGTGTTTTTGAAGATGATCCCACGCCTAGAATGGTGAAAAGACAACGCACACTGAAAAAAGTGATGTATGCCGCTTTTTTTTTAAGAAGTACGGGATTGGTTAAAGCCATCAAGTTGGAAGGACAGAAGACAGTAACAGCAAACTGGTATACCACTAAATGTCTTCCAGAAATTCTACAAGAAGTGAATGTTGGGGACTAATGTTTCACCATGACAATGCATCTTCACATACAGCCGGATTAACAGTTAAGTTTCTTAAACAAATTAAAGTGATAGAACACAGACTGATCTAGCAATGTGTAGTGATAGAATACAGACTGATCTAGCAATGTGTAGTGATAGAACACAGACTGATCTAACCATGTGTGACTTTTGGTTATTCTTTAATCTAAAAAAGAACTTACGTGGATGTCGTTTTCATTCAGAAGAAGAGATTGATGTGGCTATAAATGCATTTTTTTCATCTATTCCAAGAAATGAATGGCTTGAGGCATTTAATCTGTAGAAAATTCGACTACAAAAGTGCATTGATGCTGGAGGAGACTACTTTGAACACACCTAAAAGTTTGTAAGTGTACCTTTAAAAACCTACTTGTATCTCAAAAATTTCAGAGTGACCCTCGTATGTAACAAAATTTTAAGTGTAAACTCTTCAACCTAGAAATTTAAATTAACGTTAGCTGAATACGTAAGAAAAATTCTTTTTGGTTTACCAAGGTTTTTACCTATCATTTTAGTATGCCGTAAATGTCCATTTATTTTGATATGAAAAAAAGTTTAATTTTTTTAAAATTCCATTTACATTTCCTTTTAAGATTTCAACAAATACTCTTTCTTTTTTAAAATTTTTATTTAATATAACTTTTATACAGGGTTGGGGTTTTAGACGTCCTAAACTGGTTTTGGACAGGACATGTGGGTTTTACTGTCCTAAACTGGGTTAAACTGTCTTAAAGTGTCCAAAGCCTTGAACTTTGGTAAAAGGTAAAAATTCTATAGGTGTAACCATTGTACACATAATAATTACATGTATCAATAAATATTTGATATTTTTTATACAATTTACTTTAACTTATTAAAGGAAAATAATATAATATAATAGGAAAAGGTTTATAATTTTTGATGCTCCACAATTCATTGAACAACAAAAGTGAATACCTTATCCTTTGAATATAAATTTGCTTTTAATACTGATAAATTATGTTTTTGCATAAGGATAAATAATGCAATAATAAAAATAATAATAATTTTTTTAAAAAAATAATAAATTTGTTTAAAAATTAACCTTTTATTTTTCACAATATTTTTTTAAAAAATTTTTATAATTTCTGCATCACAGGATGATAAAAAGGACATCTATTTAAAAAAAAAAAAATTTTTTTTTAAATAGAAATATATTAGTTTTAATTGGAAATACAAAATAAATGAAAAGTGTATTAACAGTTTTGAAGGGCATAACATCAGTTTCAGTTACTGACACTGGTGATGTATCACCACTATGCTAAAAGAATCGAACAGGAATGAAATAAAAGTATTCTTAAATATTACTATAGATAACTAAACCTGTTTATGACTAACCAAGCACTTAGTCCCTTAAAGCTTAACCTGTATGGTAAGGTCAAACTTCAGTTATGTACTATTGAATAAGAGGACCAATTAAACTTGATTACTGATTAATCTTCCTTTGTTTAATGTTAATTGAAGAGTCAAACAATATTAATAAAACATTATACTTTTAGAAACAAATATTCTCTAGTAGATTTAATTATCAATATGTTATTAGTTCTATGTTTATTTTACCTTTTTAAATATTCAGATAAAATTGTGGCAAAATTTGAGTAAAAGGG
Organism: Parasteatoda lunata; assembly: GCA_949128135.1. Taxonomy (NCBI): domain Eukaryota; kingdom Metazoa; phylum Arthropoda; class Arachnida; order Araneae; family Theridiidae; genus Parasteatoda; species Parasteatoda lunata. Next base: position 96,604,867 of record OX421975.1, read on the forward strand.
TTTTGGACAGTTTAAGACAGTTTTGGACAGTTTTGGACAAAGGGGTTTTGGACAGGACGGTTTAAACCTGGGTTTAACGTGGATTAATCCACTCTGTCTTAAACCTTGCCAACCCTGCTTTTATATATATAAGACTTTTGATGCTAGTCAGATAAAATTTAATATCCAATTGCCACTCCTAGTTTGGAAACCCTATAAAAAATCGATAAATTCACTTTATTGTAGGAAGCTTTCCTCCTGTCAGTATCCAACAACCTCAAAGTTCTCCTGGTAAGCAACCTGAAGGTATGTTTTATATTGTTTTCAATTCAAAAATCTAGCACAAATCTAGTGTTCCTGAAATAAAAGAAAAGGAAAAAAAAAAAAATATTTGAGTCTCAGTAACAAATAACATGAAACTGAAACATACTAAACATAATTCATTGCAGTTTTTCTTGGATAAATTTTTTTTGTGAAATCTACAGCTACATTTCTGTTATTGTTATTTTATATATAAAGTGAATAGTTCATTATTTACTTTTAAAAAAAACAGAAGAAATGCAGAGATATGTTTGATTTTTTTTCTAAGACAAAGAAGAAAAAAAAATATGATTGTGCTATTTGTTTGATTCTGCTAAGAAATGTATTTAATGAATCTCAAAAGAAATATTTTTTTTATTTACCTTGTTTTTTGTGTCTACCTGCTACAGAAGTGGATTTTTTTAGCTATATAATTTACCTGGATACAAACTAAGGTTTTATGATACAATCTTTTAAAAGTATATCTGGTGAAAATGATAGCTAGTGTGAACATCTATACTTAAGTCAAAGTTCTTCACCAGTTAAATAGCTCTCCAAGTTCATAACTTCTTGACCTATATCTCTTTGACTAAAGTTAATTTGTAAAAAAAAAATTATAAACACTCTGTCTGACATTATTTGTTCTGTCATTATGGACAACTATTTATTTACTACAATCTGCAGTTATCGCAATTTCATCATTTGGTGACTGGTGGTTGTTTGTGAAATGACAGATTTTAGTAACACAGTCTGATAAATTTTACTAATTTTTTAATAATTAATGAAAAATACTATTCTGTCATCAAATTCTTTTCAGATAAAACCTAGGGAGTAGTATATTAACGAAAAGAAATGAAAAAGTTTTTTAAAAAATATTCATTTTAAGAGAAAGTTAAAAAAAATTTTATATTTGTCATAATATTATGTAAAAACTGAATTTTATTCTCAACAATTTTTAAATATCTCTTATACTATCCCCCGTGGCAGAATTGCAGTGACACAGCGACATTGTTGCAGAGTTCTTGCATGAAGAATTTCCCTTTGGAAAGTTAAGAATGTTGGTTTTCTTTTCTGCAAAAATGTTTGAAACTTTTTTCTTTTTTTTTTTTTAATTATATTTAAAAGATGCCTTTTTTGTGCATCGGATGGGAAAGAAATGTTCTTAATTTTTCAATTTTTATTTGAGAAGAATGAAAAATAAAGAATATTGAAGCAAAAAATTTCTTTTCTGCAGAAATGTTTGAAAGATTTTTTTTGCCTCCACAATTATACTCAAGAGATACCTTTTTCGCTCATCAGAGGGGAAGAAATGCTTGTGAATTTTATTTTATTCCTTTTTGGGGGGGAGGAAAAAAATTGGTTTTCTTTTCTTTCACTGATTTTACGATTTTTAATTATTTTTTTTCAATGTGGTGATGATCTACGAAATGCGAAAAAGGAAATAATTAGTGTGTTTTCTTTTTACAAAATGTGAGAATATCGCCCATGATATTAGAATAAAAAAATATTACTCATTCCTTTTTTTAAAAAAAAATACATACAACTTTATTATATCCAAATAGGCTTTTCTTTGTAAATACGTTTCTGTTACTTTAAATTTAATTAATAATACGTGTATTAGTTATTATATTTTGCGGAAAGATATGAGTGCTAGAGAGGTTTGTCATGGAATGCCCAAAACAATTCTGCTACAGGGAGACTATTTTATATATATGTTTCAAAAAGTCATTCTCTCTCATTATCAAAATAAGAAAAAAATTTGTAGTTTACAACAACAAAAAAAATTAAAAACATCCTAATAGACAAAGTGCAAAATTTTTTTTTTTCCTGTAATATAAACTGAAAATTATGAGAAAATGAACATTTAAAGGTGCATGTTTTTTTTATTTTTTATTATTATTTATTTATTTACTTAAAGAATATTTTTTAATCATTTTAAAAATTTATTAATCCCCCTCCAAAAAAAAAAAAAAAAAAAAGATACTTATAAAAATTTAAGCAGTCGAGAATAATCCTAACCAAGTAAATACTTTTAATATTAATCAGAATTAAACCTATAAACACAGATAATTTTACCATTGTGTAATTATTATTAAAGAGTGCAATTTTTTTTTTTTTTTTTTTTTTTCAAAATAGAATATGAATAAGTAGGCAGTGTAAAGCAGTTTATATTTTTAAAAAAAAAAGAGGGGGGGCATTTATTGGGATCAAAGGGCTGCCATTCTAAAAACGTTAAATGAGAGTAAGGTTGGATATATTCTTATGGAAAATAAAAAAAAATATTATGTTAGAGAAACACTGTGTTAACAAAATAGTATTGATTCTGCGGTTCCATCTTCAACACTTTTCATTTGTGAATTAAAATATGAATATAAACCTCTTTTCTTTAGATTAATGTTATATGTATGTACAGATTTTTTTCCCTCAAAGTTATTTAACATATTCAAAATTATAGTCTTGAATTTAGTTTCTTATTTGACTGTTAGAAAAGTTGATTAAATCATTTTTAGGGCCGGAAGGAGCTAATTTGTTCATTTACCACTTGCCTCAAGAGTTTACAGATTCAGATTTAGCACAGACCTTTGCACCCTTTGGGAATGTTATTTCTGCTAAAGTGTTCATCGATAAACAAACAAACCTCAGCAAGTGTTTTGGTAAGATAATTATTCATTGAAATTAAGCTTAGGCAATCATGATTTAGTCTTAAAAATGCATCTGCAAATTTATGTGTCAAGTTTAATTAAACTATTTTTTATTTATTTATTCATTAGGCTTTGTGAGCTACGATAACCCTAGTAATGCACAGGCTGCCATCCAATCTATGAATGGTTTTCAGATTGGTATGAAACGGCTAAAAGTGCAACTGAAACGTTCAAAGGACGCTAGCAAGCCATATTAAATGTTATATACCGAGCTTGCATGCAGATTTCCTACTGCAAATGTGTGTGTATATTCGAAGAATTTTATCCTGTCATTATTCTTTGTTTAAAATATGTGTTACAAAGTATATATTTCTGTTAAAGAAAAAAAAATCTATTGATATTATTCTGAAGCATGCATGCAAATGGCTAATGTGAAACAAAAAGAAAACTATATAATGAAAAATTCTCATTCTGCGTTTTTTCATATAAATATTTTGTGACTGTCACTCTCATTGTTGTATTCAGTCATATCAAAGTCTGTCATGGGTGATGTTAAATTTGTACATTTTTGTGATGATTGAATGCATAAAGCGCTGCTGTTTTTTAAAAGGAAAAAAAAAAATCAATCTTAAATTTTTTGTAGTTTATTATTGGAGAAGAACTAGTCTTTAAAGTGAATGTCATTGTTTTTTAGTGTTTACAATGGTTGTGAATTTATCTTTAGTGTGTGTAAAAGGAAGCTGTAAAAATATTTGTAAGTGGATGATTTGAAGAAGAAGAAAAAAAATGAATTTCTTGACAAAAAAAAAATTTGACAAAGTGCCTCGCCTCTTTTGCAGGTTGCCTCCTTCTTTATAAAAGAGTAGCTTTCTGTGTAAAGTCTGATTTTATAATATAGGCACCCCCCTCATCACTTGTTACTTCTGCCTCACTCCCTGTTAGGCTTCGAGCCTGCCTGCCAGCATTTAGCCATGACCATGAATGCTTCAGAGATTTGGTTCATTTATTGCATTTTGTTTCATAGTTGTGTAAATTTTTTTTGTGAGTAAATAAGTTAGTAAATGTTGTATGGTATGTTCGGTTGCTTTGTTAATTTGTGTGCAGTATTATTTTATCTTAATGTAGTCTCGTTGGTACTGTTATAATTTGTCAAGGATCACCAAAGAAAAGGTGTTTCCTTCTATTGAAAAGAGCATTTTTTCGGGAATTTATCGGTATGTGTAAAAGAGACTTAGTTTTAGCACACATATATCATTATTTTATTTTACCTGAGAAACAATTTGTATTCATACTCTCGTCCAAGTGTACAGTTTCTAAATCTTGCAAAGTATATTTAAAAAAAAAAATATTATTAATAAAAAAAATAGGATTGACTGCTCACTGCTAAATCCGACCAAGATGCGATCTCTTCGGTATCAGATACAATTTTGATCTGTGAGGAAATTGTCGTGAACTGTCTCTCCTTTATCTGTGTAGAGTTATATCATTTTTGAAGAAAAAAAATGTTTATAGAATTATACTATTATTGTGACCCAGTATTATTAAAAAAAAAAAAAAAAAAAGAGACTGCTCAGCATGAGCTTGATGTTTTAAGAATTTGTGGGCTTAACTCTAGTCCAAATTTGTCAACCGGTTTGTGTTTCTTCAAGAGGGAAACCAAAGAAAAAATTTGTAAAGCATGTATTTACTAATATGTATGCCTTATAATGTGTTTGGCACTAAAATGAATTTATGTACCAGACAAAATTTGTGTATCAATTTATTGGTGTGAAAAAAAAACATAGTTTAAAAAAAAAGGAATTTGTCTAAATGTAGTACTGTGGCTCTATGTCTTGTCAATACAGCACATATTTTGCATGGAACCCATGCTCAGCTCACTGTTCTAAACTGTCCTATCTGATGTCTTTTGTCCGCTGCTTTGTGCACGATCTTATGTGTGTAAGTTTGTCCGTTTTGTCTCGTGAATTGCATCAGAGCTCATATTTTAAACATCACTCTGTGATTCGTGATAACTGCTGCCCAACAACAGAATGTGGGTGCCAAACAATTAAATGAAATGAAATCATTGTAATTCTTAGCAAAAGAATGTTTTAAAAAAAAAAAAAGTTTTTTCATAAATCTTTGTTTTTTTTGTTGTTTTTCTTTTATCATGGGTTCTTCAGTGCATTGTAGCTGTAGATTAAGTTATTATATTTGAATTTGTTTTTATCAAAAAGCATTTAAAAAATCTTTGTTTTGCTGTTTGTTGTTATGAAATTTTAACTGTTATGTCATAATAGTGTAAAAAAAATGAAAGAAAAACGGGTTAGCAGTACAGGATTTACTAATGCTGTTGTGTCGCTGTCCACTGTGTCTCTGTGGCTAATTTTAGCCATGCCCAGTGCAAGTACCTTTTGTACACATAGTCCTACTTTTTAAAAAAAAAAAAATTACAATCAAATTGATTTTTTTACTTAATAGTTTTTGCTGTTTAATTCTTTTACTTGATGATAATTTGTTGTTGTTTTTAAAAGATATATATATTTTGGTCATTTAATAGCTCTGTGATAGTATAGGTGAAGTACTTACTCTTGAATTCTGAGTTGAGATTTTCTTTTTTATTAGTCTGTCAGTTATTCGTCAAATACATGACTGTTGTCTCTGACAACTGACTGACCACCAGTGTGTCAAATAAATGTGAATGGATTTTCATGCATTTGATGAGCAGTCTTGTAATGATGTTTTTTTTTTTTTTGTTCTTTGTCTGGGTTGTAAAATTTATAAATTATTTTTATGTTTTATTATTTCGTTGGATGAATTAATTACGATTGCAGTCACTTTCTGATGGGGGCTTATTCGAGCTGCAAGAAAATAATGCTATCCACTACTGGCTTGAGAACATATCGTCAACAATATCCAAATTGCTGCAGCTATACCTATTATTATAAGAAATATTTATAACATTTTGTTAACTGAAAAAAATTTTTATAATCTTTTGTTAAACAAAGACTTACAAATTATGCTATGGAGTTTGGGAAATTTTCATTAATAAAACAAATAAGTAGTTTCTGCTTTTGTTTGTGTGTGTGTGTTTTTTCTTCCTTTCTCCTTTATTTTCAGCCATACATTTGCCGAATAGGTTTACAACTTCAATCTTAATAGCAGGAACTATACTGCATTGAAATAATCTTTAATATATTGATATTGATATGTAACCTAAATAACATTTTTTTTACCTTATTCTATGTGTGCAAGATTTGATTCTGAGCATTCATATTGATTTCTAACAAGGTTGACACAGAATTTTCCTGAGCATATCAATTTTTAATAATTTTTTTTATTAATCAGGAATTTTAATGATTTTTCTATAATGATTCCTACACAAATTTCTTTATGATTTCAAAATAAATTTTAGAAACCTGAGTTGAGAACAAAATTCCACCTCAATTTATCTAACCTTTGTACAGAATAAATTCCCAATCAAGGCCTGCCTGTGGTGCAAGCCTGGTAACTTGCTAAAATTAGATTAAAAAAACTTTTTAGTCTTTTTTTTTTTTTTTTTTTTTGAAGTGAAACTTCTAATGCGACTTCCAACAAGGTTGCGTTAAACGTTTAACGCTACATTTTTATTGGCCGGAAAATCACGTGGTAGGATCCAGTTTTCCCTCATTCATTTCCATATTGTTTTGGTTCTCACTAGCATAAAAGTATTGTTTTTCTATAAATATTTTTGCATCCCTAATTTAATGTTATTTTCCTGTACCGCTATTATTACGCTTTTAATTCAAGAGTTTAAAACTAAGATAATTGTTTTTTTATTATTATTATTGTAATGTAATTCTGCGCTACATTTTAAAATAAAGTTATGTAGATAGGTGGTTGTAAGCAATGTTAATAAAGATTGTCTTAAAGAAACAATATGATTTCACTAAAAATCAATTTCTACCCCTTCCTATTTTCATTTCCACATTGCGAAGTTTATTATTATTATTGTAATGTAATTCTGTGCTACATTTTAAAATAAAGTTATGTAGATAGGTAGTTGTAAGCAATGTTAATAAAGTTTGTCTTAACCCACTGGCGGTTAAGGAAATGGGAGAAAGTTTCTCCCCTACACTCAGTTCCCCTATCTATTAACATTGGAAAACCGGTTTTGCTATGCAGTGAAGACTGCAGGTTAAAATACGACTTTCTACGTGCAGAACCGTCAGTGGGTTTTAAAGAAACAATATGATTTCACTAAAAATCGATTTCTACCCCTTCCTATTTTCATTTCCACATTAAGAAGTTTCACTTCTTCCGCGCGGAGGGACTCCACGCACTATTATCTGTTTCACTTGCTTATTGATAAAACGTTAAAAATCACTTATTTTTCCTAAAATAAAATGTTAAAATATATAAATAATACTCTGGCAACAAAATAATCCTACAAACTGTGTGTAGCATTCCTTGTTCTATCTTTTTTCATCAGGGTTTTTGACATCCTCCCCTGATACTTTTAGATCTGCAGGCACAGATAATGGTCACTCATGGCGACTAAGGCGCTTATTGAGTGTTCTTTAACGTTACTTCAAGAAAACCATTTTGGGATGGGGAGACGTCAACTTGAATTTAGTAATTTAACCTCCTACAATGCTAGAAGAAAAATTTCTTTTGTGAAGATGGGCGTTTTGTCTGTAAAAAAAAAAATGGAGAATTACAAATGTTGGGGCAATTTTAGCCTATTCATAAAAAACCATTGATACAAAATTTCTTAAGAAAAATAAATAGGCGAAAGTCCATTTCTGATTTATCGGAAGAAAAAAAAAATAATAATCACTGTGTTGGATGCACTTCATAAGCTGCAGTGCTTTTGAAAAAAAAAAAAAAACTTCCATCTAAATTTTTTATTAGTTTTTCAAATAATAAAAGCATTTAGGCAATTGTAGATTTATATTACTCATCCGAAAAGTAAATACAAAATTTATTACTTTTCTTCAGTAAAATAATGTAAATTTTTACTTTTTAAAATGTAATATTAATTTAACTGTTATAAAATTATTATTTTATTAGCATGTTCTTTGTTTAAAATGCAAATGCTTTAATTTTAGTATTAAATAATGTGAACTTGTTAAATGTGCATTGATTTTTTTTTAAAATTACTTATTAAATCTTAATTCTTTTTTTTTTTCTATTGAATTTTATTTTACTTTTTTTGTGATGTAAAATAATTTAAATTATAATCATTGGTTAGTTATTGTTTAATTTTATCCACCAGATTTTTCAAAAATTGATGTATATTGCCATTTTATTGATTTTCAGATTTAGGAATTTTATGTGTCTATATTTTATTACTTAATTTTAATTCAAAATTGAAAATCAAAACATTGTTACCTCTCCTTCTTGATAAATTAAAATTTTAAATATATGATAATTTTTTTTTTTAATAAAGTGCAAAATCTTGCTTTTTTTTTTTTTTTTTTTTCCATTTTTAAAATTTAGTGATTACTTTTATCTTTTAGTTTGTTTTCACTTTCTTGCTGTTTTTCTTTAAATAATAATTTTGAAATTTTTTAAATATCAACAATTTATTTCACTATTTTTCGTGGATTTTTTTCTAATCAATAAAAATTATTTAATATTGTCAAGTTTTTACTTTATTTTTAATCACCAAATTTGTGTTTTTTTACGTAATTTTAGTAAAATTACATATTTTTTGCTAGTATATTTTGTGTACTGGTCGTTTTTGTTACATTAAATTGTAAAATATGTGTTAATAAGTCTTGTTTTTATCAATGATACCCACGTTATCAGAAACCTTTTGCTTCTTGTCTGCAAAAATTTAAATGCCTAAACGATAAAGAAATCAGTTGTAAGGTCTTGCATTTATGATGAGCTGTTAAAGTACTACCATTATTCATTAAATTTTACATGATAATTCAAGACCGCATTGTACGAAACAATGAATGGCACATCTGAATAATCTAATATGTACATATTTGAAAAACTTTGAATTTTTTGGCAATATTTCGTTCTCCTTTTGTTTTTTGTTCTCCTTTTGACATATAAATATGTAGTAAAATAAAATAACTTTGTAAGATTTATAATTGTATGCAAAAAATACTTTTTTTTTTTCATTTGAGAATGATAAGTAGATAAAAAAAGTAAGATAGTTAAACAAGTATTTTGATTTCTCTTCTAAAATTGCTTACGGTATTCTTTTTTTTTTTTTTTTTCGCTCTAGAATTTAAAATAAAAGTACATAGTTCGTACTGCAATTTTATGAAAATAAAAAAATAAATTTTTTTTTTTTTTTTTTAAATTATGAATAAAATTTACTTTGCTTTATACATACTTATTATACTTAATGAGGGAGCGAAAAATTTTTTTGCTTACACATTGAATATCGACTCGAATTATTTTTAGAATAAAAATAGAGACATAGAATTTGCTTAACAAGTTTTGAAGAAAAAAATACATCTAACATAAAAACGGGTACTTTACATGCCTCTCCTTATATAACTTTGAAATAAAACTTAAACTTATTTTAATTTTGAAAATAAAAGTTATTTTAATTATTAACTGCTTCTGCCGACCTGCAGCTTCTACAAACTTCAGCTATCTCGAAATTAAAAACAACTTTCAGCCAGAGCTTCAGACAATTTTTATAAAGGGGAAGCATCAGTTTAAATGTCGTAAACTCTAATTAGAATTAGAATTTATCTAGACTTCAGCACGGACAAATCACTTAAACATTTTTAAAAATTATAAAGTTAGCAAGTTTTTTTCCATTTAAAAAAAATCTCAATTTTTGCACATTTTTATTATCAATGCATCGTTGAGGAACTTTTGAAACATTAAAAAATAGACAGCTTATCATTTTGTGACGTAGCTAAGCTAACCTAGTCTAGCCAAAACGTAAATATTTACGTCATCTACGCCCTAATTATAAATGAACACCAGCTCTGATACGTGTAAAGAGGTTTCCTCAAACACACTCAAAGCAAAGTTCGTCCTGTAATAGAACTGGTTGACCTCTTTCCTGGCTTCGGAGATCACCTCAAGATGAGGCAAATATTAACACGGAAAGCGAAACAGTTAAAAGGCTCTCATTTTTCTTTAAATAGTCATTTTGCGGCATTCCCATAATTGGCGTAGTGGCCACAGGCCGGGCGCTAATTGAAATCTAAATATTCTTGGCAATACTCTTAAAAACTCACAACAGTTCTAAAATTATTTGCTAAAAAGTTTTCGAAAAGCAGCCCTAAATCGATTTTGTGCCTGTAACGATGGAGCATAGCAAACTAATTAGAGCACTTGTACAGGAGCTTTACGACAGAACTATTGCTTTTGTAGTGTATCTACAAAAATACGATTCCAACTCACTAGTATATAAGACATGTTAGCTCGATTCTATGTTGGGGTTCCTTTACATAGGTGAAGGTTGACTTTGTCGATAACTACTATCCCTACATGGGTGACCCCCGGACGTGATGCGAAAACGCCTACCTTTACAGAAACTCCCACTTCGATTTGAACAGTTGACTTGCTACTTGTGATTGCGACTTTATCCACCTCCTCGCGCTGTTTGCTACTCAGTCTCGATCACACATAACGTCGCCAAGTATACACTCGCCTGCTAAAGGCAACACAGGAGCGACCACGATCGTGAACTTAATACAGCTCTCCCGGCTTCTCACAAAACAGCAATGAATCAACTAGTGGTATACGTTCATCGAATTCTATCACAGATATAATTCTTGTGGGGGGGGGGGGTACTGTAGTGTATCTACCACTATAAAAATACAATTCCAACTCGCTAGTATATAAGACATGTTAACTCTATTCAATGTTGGGTTAACTTTGTCGATTACTCACTCCCCGCATTTAGAACTAGATTTTTCCACTGCTATAAGTAAATTTTACAGCCAAATATTACCAATCAAAATTACGACCAGCTAATGGGTTGAAATTTTAACTGCATCTCTGTACTTGACAACTATGTGATTTTGTTTCCTCTCCGTTACAAACTGAACTTACTGTCCCAACAAATTTATACCAGCTAAAGCGATCATTTTCAACTGTAGCTCTACGGGTGATGAAACAAAATTTCAGTGGTTTTATAACTTATCTACCAAACAGATCGTCCATCGAAATTCAAACCATTTGTTTGACTAGCTGAAGGATTTAAATTAAAAGTGCAAATCTGTGCTTGATGACAAAGCAAACACAATTGGTTCCTGGCGGAAAAGCAGAATTTATTACCGAATTGAAATTATCACCAATAATTATTGTGAACATTTTTTGACTAGCTCAAGAAGTGACTGGAGTTCCACATATGGTGTCTAAAGTTCCCTTATCATTACAAACAGCAGGGTGCGTAATGTTTTTAAGAAGAATTTTAATTTTTTTTTTTTTTTCATTTTTTGTGAAAAGTGTACAATTTTCTCTTTTCCAAAATTATTTTTTTCGCTCTGTCAATTGTCTCCATGAAATACGCAAAAAGCGTGGTTTTCAATGTTTTATTCAACGCTTTGGGAATATTTCCGTGACAACTACAATCGCCAAATGGATTTTAAAATTTCTAGTGGGACACTGCCCGGAAGTGATCAAGACTAGTGATTATTCTGCCACAGATCACAATGCGGAAATTTTCACTATAAATTAATTTTCCACAATCCATTTCGGTGTTGCGTCGGTATGTAATGTAGTGTTCTATTTATAGATCAGTACCGTACCACAATCTTTGAACTCGAGTTGTGGATCATTCACTAAAAACTTATTTTTATGCGGATCCAGAGCAGTCAACAATCGCAAGTTTTTGTCTGAGGGACCGTCAATCAATTGCATACATTTTAAAATTTTATTGTACTGGATTTATTAAAGTTTTCTGTGTTCTCGGATTATTTTATGAAAAAGGTGAATGATTTTTAGAGGCAAGATTTTAAAAATAGCATAAAGAGAAGGGCTTTACATTATTGGAGATTGAAATGGGCTACGGGTGGCGATGAGCAGAAGTCTCTACTATTCAATGGAAGTTTCGCCATGGGATCATAGAGGGAAGTACGTTAGTTTTGATCTTGAAATAGATTAAAAACTTTTTAAGTTAGGAAACTATTGGCGATCACAACGCTCGAATACGCCATCTGGGGTGAGACTGGTTTCATACCTTTGGTTCTTCTCCCTTCCCTCTCCTCCTCTTTTCAGTTGTGTAGGAATGTACTATGATATTTTCCCTTTTCTTAATATTTTTAATTTCCAGGATGCTTTTCTTTAGAACTATGTTTAATGTAGTTTTCAGTTCCATATAGTTTTCCAACTTGAAAGATTTTAATCTATATGAAAATCAAGAGAGAAACTAACGTACTTCAATCCACTATGACTCTCCACAAGCTAATAGGGAAAACATGCGAAGTGTTGCCATAGGTAGAGAGTTCTGCTCAACGCCACCTGCAGCCCATTTCGATCTCCAATATGGAACGGAAAACTGCATTGAACATAGTTCTAAAAAAAAACGCACTGTCTTGAATGCCAGCCGTTTTATAACCCTAAACTTTGGCGATCAGCCGAAATGGGTGATTGCCAAATGAATTCTATCGCCAAGAGCTTGGATGCCCGATTTTTGAGCGGGACGAGAGCGAAAATGGCGAAAACGTTTGAGCGGAAGTGATGTAACCTCGTTGGATGTAACGTATACGCTAGGAAATACATTTTTTTTCATGCAAAGAGATTCAAAGGATACTAGACATTAGTATTGCACCGCTTGATGAATTAATATAAAATAGCTCTTGGTGTCAACATTTTTACTTGCTAGCCATATATTGCAGCTACCTCACTACTGAAATCAGTAATTTTGCAGGTATCATTTTCATCAATTTTCGTAGCATTATTGTCGGATCTGTGTTTTTATTTAAAGCAAAAATTTTTTTTTGTTAATTATAAAAATTATTTTTAGTGTGTGTCTATTGAATATTATTTGAAAGGAAATATGAATGACAAATGAGTTATAACTTTAATAATACAAGAATGGAAGGAAACCATTTTTTTTGTTTCTTATGAGTAAAAGGATAAATTAATAATATTTTGCACCGTAATTTTAAAGTAACCATTAAAGTTATCAACTTTCCTTGTATGAATATGCTTAAATGGTATTAAAATAAAATTATTGATTTACATTTTATTAAATTATTGGTTTTAAAAACTAGCTTACATGTTGTATGTTTTCTGTTTACATATTTTATGATTTGTTTGATGCTGCTGTGATAACATTACTACTATAAATGATATTTTTAAAATTAGAATTTAGAATAATATTGAAAAGCACAAATTGTATTGTAACACAAATCTTGTTTTGTATATCCAGTTGCAATGTTTTAAGTTTTGTTCTAGGTTATCATCATCAGTTACTTGTGGAAATAAGGCTCCTGCAATGACTGAATTTTTTACAGCTCTGACCTGAGTATTGTATCTGCCAGGTCAGTTCTTGTTGAAAATCCGGTTCTGATCCTTCAGTACAGAAATAGAAATTCTAGGTGACCCAAATGAATGTTATGAAGAATGCTGATTGGATTAGTATACATTTTAACTACGTGAAAGTAATGTTGATTAAATTAATGAATTAAACATTTTAATTTGTTTTAATGATGTAGGTAATAGTACTTGGGTAAATTAGAGTTAATATATTATATAATTTACATTTCTTACTATTTGTGAGATTCTGCTTATCAAAAATTACTATAAGTGACATTTTGAAAACTGACATTATAGTTTGGAATAATATGAAAGGACTAGAATAAAATTTGATTAGTTGATAGGGAGCACAAATATGTAACAATTGTAATGATGTGTTGTTTTGTTATTGGTTGACTTTCTTGTCATCAACAAATAAATTGCATCCTTTTAAAGCTCCTTCAACAGCCTCAATGTGCCTGTATGTCTTAAGTGGGAGTTATGTGGAATTTGTTGAATGGTTTTTATTAGAAGCATTTTTTTTTTATTTTTTGTGTGTGTGCTCCTAATTTTGATATTGGATATAGTTATAATAGTATGGAAACCTTCGAATTAATTACTTGTGTGTATTGAGTTCTCTTGAATATTATTTGAAAGGAAATATGAATGACATGTAAGTTATAACTTTAATAATACAAGGTTGGAAGGAAGCCACTTTTTTGTTTCTTATGAGTAAAAGGTTAAATTAATAAAATTTTGCACAGTAATTTTAAAGTAACCATTAAAGTTATCAACTTACCTTGTATGAATATGCTTAAATGGTATTAAAATAAAAATATTGATTTGCATATTATATTATTGGTTTTAAAAATTAGCTTACATGTATTAAAGTTTTCTGTTTACATATTTTATGATTTGTTTGATGCTGCTGTAATAACATTACTACTATAACTGATATTTTTTAAATTTAGAATAATATTGAGAAGCACAAGTTGTATTGTAACACGAATTGTTCTTCGTGTTTTGTATATCCAGTTGCAATGCTTTTAGTTTTGTTATAGGTTGTTATCATCATCAGTTACATGTGGAAATAAGGCGCCTGCATAAACTGAATTTTTCACAGTTCTGACCTGAGTATTGTCACGACTGCCAGGTCAGTTCTTGTTGAAAATCCAGTTTTGATCCTTCAGTACAGAAATAGAAATTCTAGGTGACCCAAATGAATATTATGAAGAAAGCTGATTGGATTAGTATACATTTTAACTACTTGAAAGTAATGTTGATTAAAATAATGTTTTGAACATTTGATTTGTTTTAATGATATAATTAATAGTACTTGGGTAAATTAGAGTTAATAAAGTATATAGTAGTTTTTTTTTTTTATATTAACCCTATTTTTACATTGCGAATGAGTATCTCAAATTTTTATGAGAACACCTTAGTATATTATCTCACTTTTCTAATATTAAATGTTTTTAAAAAGTTAATTAAAAAATTTAAAGTGCAGAATATAGAAGTGATGGAAATATAAATATTATTCTATTATAAACTTAATAGCTAGAGTTTATTATAAAAAGCAATGATTAAACCAATTGTTTTTTTTTTTTTCCGGGTTTACCCTGATAATTATTGAACAACCCTGATCTCTGTTTAAAATCATGGAGATCTAGTCAAATGGCTCTATTTTCCTCTGACCTTATGATAGCTCTGTTATTACAATATAAATAGTATTTTAGAATGCTTTGTTTCATTTTATTACCTAAAGTGTCTTAAGATTGAAAATAAAAAAATACTAGCACTTTTGATGGTTTTAAGGTACGAAATACAGGTAAAGATTTTAGGATTATTGCAAAATAGCATGCAATGTATTTATTTATAAATATTAGGTGTGCAACATTCATTTCTACAAAGTTTTATTTTTTTCTCGCAAATCTGTATTAAGATTTTGTAATAAATTTAATAAGATAAATTCCTTTTTTTTTTAATGAGTATTTGAGTTTCAATGAATATTGTTTATTTTATTGTAAATATTATTTTATTTTATTGTAAATATTATTTTTGGTATTTTATTTATTTTAAAAAGCTCCTATAAAAGGAGTTTTTTACAGATTGTTCAGTGACTGAAAATTTTATTATATTTATTTAATCTGCAAAATCTACTGGATTTATAATGTAGGTAGCTATGGTATTTTTGATCCAAATGTATGGTATGTCTAGATTGTTTTCATTTTATAATAAATAAATGATTTTCCTACTGACTTAGTCCCTTTTTTTTTCTTTATGCTTTATAAAAAAATTTATGAAATTAAATGTAATACTATTTTTTAACTTAAATTTAATTTTTTAAAGCTACTTAAAAACGTAATTTCATAATTGATTAAATTAAATTTTATAAAAGTAATCATAATTAAAATATTATGAAATTTAAATTATAACAAAATATTTAATGTACTGAAATTTGTAACTGTTTTTCTGTAATACATAATCCGGGCTCTAAGTTATCCTTAATTTCCTTTGAAAAAGAGAAAGTGCTCTTAATTATTAAACATTTCAATAGATGTCCTGAAATTTTTGTGATTTTTCAAAATTTTGTTGACAAAGTCTTCAAAGCACTCAGGTACGATATTAATCAACTTCCAGTATTAGAGACAATTACTCTTAATTTGATTGCATATAAAAACATTCAATGTCTGAGAGAAATATATAAAAAAAAACTTATCTCACTACTCCCTCCTCATCACTACATCATACTCTACTGTTTTGCACAAGAAAATACACTTATTTTGCTACGACTTAAGGATTTTTTACATTTAGACAATTTTCTTCTCTCTTTTGTGAAAAAAGAAAACTCATTTTTGCAAAACTTTTGAAAAATGTTTCTTTTTTCACTTAAGTACAGGAACTACTGAAACTATTACCTATTGTATATCTGTGAATTCATGTTGGTATTGTTTGTTGGCGAAAAAAAAAAAGAAAAGATATCACTCTCAATAACTTTTGTTCTAATTATCTGATTTTCACCTACTAAGTGTCAATCTTAATGGTTCCTGGGGGTGACCTCAAATATGAAAATTATTTAATGCTAACTATTAATTAAGTTATGAAATCTGACACAGAAACGTACCTTCTCTGAATAAACATTTTTTTAAACATATTTGGATATTTAACTGGTTATTTATAAATTATTTATAATTTTATTGGATAAATCTGGTTATTTATAAGCACAGAAGGATCAATTCTTTACTATAGGTAAAATTTTACAACCCATCAAAGATTATAAAAATCAAAATATTTTTAGGCAAACTATAAAATATAATAGGTTCCATGAACTTTTATTTTACCAATAAATCTCAATTTTAGTTTAACATAAAACTACTAAAAAAAAAGTGGGGTCTTTTAAAGAGTTAATAATGCAAATAGTTTTGAGAAACTAATTTTTTTTACAACAATAAATAAAAAATTTAAAATAAAATCAGATGCTGATTACAACTTTATACACTTAAGTAGTAAGGAATTTATTTCGAATTATATACCTTTCAATTATGAATTTTAAACTTAAAAATACAATTTATTTAACTGAAATGCCATCTTCTAGCTGTATAATAAGATATATTCAATACCCAACTAATTTCTCTGATGGATTTTCCATCTTCATAAAGTGCCACTATTTTTCCTTTTAGAATGTCGGAGCAGAGGAACATTGTTTTCTATACTTTAACAATTAAAATTAGTAAAACTCTAATAAAAATTTGCAAATCTCTAAATAATCTACAATGGCAAAACTCAACGAAAACCATAAGTAAAATTCACTCTGAAATTTACTAGAGCCTTCAAGGCGTCGACGTCAATTTTTGGCGAATTCAAATTTTTTCAAAAATTTTAAACTCTATTTATTTATTTATTTTTAAATCTGAACTTTCATTTACAGAAATTAACTTTTCATGCTTGTAGTAGCAAACATATGTATTTTAATGTTTTAACGGGGCTTATATTATCCTTAATAAAGTAAGAAAACTGTGGTATCTGTATCGTAATAATAAAGTTATCATTAAATTAAAATTTTGAAGCCTGATATTTCGCTACCACGAATTTACAAGTTTTTGAAATTGAATGTTGTGGTCATTATAAACATAATAAAATACATCTTCTTAGTTTTGAACTCTACTTTACCTTACGAACTCTACTTAAAATGAGGCTATCGTATCAGATGTCGGTGGTGATGGTGAGTTTGTAAACAAAGGAACTTTAGTAGCGTTATTTGATGATAAATGAGTAACTCATCGCAATCAAAGAGCTTAGTGGTAGGTAGCTACTATATTTACGTCGCACTAGAGCTGCACAATGGGCTATTGGGGACGGTCTGGGAAACATTCCTGAGGAAGTTAAGTGGTCACCCACCTGCTTACTGACAGCAGCCAGTGATGCTTGACTTCGGTGTTCTACTGGGAACCGTGTCTTTACGATCAGTCCATTGTGTGACAAGAACTTAGTAGAAGAACATATTGAGCAGGTTTGAACGGAAGAACATGTTCGCAAAATTCAGTTTCAAAACGTATTCCTCTCATTCTGACTGGAAATTCAACCTCGTATTCGATTTGTTTTATAAAATACAGATGACTATGATTATAAGAAATAGGGTTTATGTGTGCCTCAGTGGTTTTCTGAAAATTATGCAAGATTCAAAAAGTTTTTTCTCTAAGTATATTAGTTATATTATTAGTTAGCAATAAAAATTGAAGAATATAACCAAAACAGAATTATTTTTTATTAAATTCATTAGTAAAACGTTTTCTTTTTATTATATTTGAAGAACGGCATCAACTGATTGTATTTAAATGTCTTATCGTACTTTCGTATGTTTATCGTTTCGTATGTAATGTCGTATCGTAAGTTTTTACAAGCCTCTTATCACAACTCGTTGTGAAATTCTGCTCTGTTAGTAAGGCTTCAATTTTAAATTTCAGAGGTACTGAATCTATATTATTTTTTTGGTCCATACAAAATATAAATACAGTAGTGCAATTTTTCTTTTCTTTAAAAAACCTTAATTGGAAGGTATAAAATCTCAAAAGATGTTTTAAAGTTTAAATTAAAATCCTGAGCTTATATTTTCAAATTTAAAATAATTAAACATTTTTATTAGAATGAATTTTCAATTCATATAAATTGTTCGTTTTTTAGGAATGAACCCTTATGTGCTCAAGATATGGAAATCTATTGAACAAAACTAACAACAGACTGGAGTGTATGAATGGTAAATTAAAGACGACCATCAAGCCCTTTTCTTCGTTGAGCAATTTCATCGAAAATTTCTTCATTCTCTTAAATTTGTTAAGAAATATGAAAGAAATAAGGATATGGCGAAGTCAGTTTTGACAGCCAGGTCTTCTGAGCTTGGAATTTGAGCTTTGTACTTCTGAGCTTTGTACTCAAAGCTACTTACGTATGCCTTCAACTTAGTTTCAAAAAACTATGAAAGATGCCGAAAAAATAGAAGTAACAGAAGTCGACGGGCAGTTTTATTACTCGTACGAAGGGATCATGCATCGAGTATCCCTAACTTCTACTTCGTAAGTCTGGCCTCAGGAATGAGGAAATTTTAGTTCATAAAATATGGACAATAAACTACAATATAGGGAACAGATGCAGGCACCGCTAACTGACTGATTTTCTGTTTTTATTTCTAGTGTTGATATTCGAATATTTTAATGTTTTTAATTTTTTTTATTTGCTGTCATTCCTTATGTGTCTGTGAGGAGTGTTTTTACAATCCAGCGAATGATGTACACATCGAGTGCTGCCGCTAGAATTTAAAAAAATAAATAAAAGAAAACAACTACGATATTAAACGTCACAGAATCTGTGAAAACAACATTAGTTCAAATCCCACAAAAATAAAACTATATGCATTGAACCACAAGTGGTGGCTAATTCAAAGCAAAAAATATAAGGAGTCATTTCTTGTCACAAATGAATTGACCGATGTCAAACAACAGAACTGGAATCAGATATGCTGAAAGATTTAGAACTGATACAAGAGAGATATTAAAAAATAATGATGTGAGCTTCGTAGCCAATTACAAATAAATTAGATAATTTATAATTGGTAAATTAAAAAAATTATTTTTAAAATATTATTTTTAGTTATTGGAAGAGAAACAATAATTTTAAAATATCAGTTACAGAATCACCCTGTTTTGCTGCTACTTTGACAGGTATAAAAGAAATAGCTAAAATTTTATGAACTGCGATTTTTGATGTACATGAAAATCTTGATATTAAAACTTACACTATATTCGTTTGTATGTAATAAAAAAGTATGTGCAATTTGATTTAAAACATTTTTCAAAATAGACTTAATATTAGAACTATTAAAAAAATTCAGTTGATCAGCGATAAGTTTTGTTGAAACTAAAATTGGGTAAGATAAACTAAAGTTTATATTAAAACTTGATAAGTATGTATACTCTTTTATTCGTTGGAATCCTTTAGAAAAGAAAAGTGAGTACATATAAACATATAGTATATTTATTTGATTTAAATTAAGTCGTATGTGTCTGAAAAAATATACTCTTGCAAACCTTTCTTGCTACGATTTTTAAAAAATAATTATTAGACCATTTCACCACTAATTTAAAAAAACATATCATCAAAGGAAGCTCTTATTTTAATTCCTTATTTAATTAAGCATTCAGTTAATTCCTTTAGCTCAGTTAGTACATTGACATTTAGATTTTTATCAGATGTCATTGATACGTGACACTGTTATGGTTAACACTGAGATGTTAGCACTCACAAAAAGATCAAATTTTTAATTAAATAATGTTCATGTTTGAAGAAGATAATTTTGTTGTTCCCTAATTCTGGCCGTTAATATATATTTTACGAATCCTTATGAGAAATGGAATAAAAAAAATATTTGTAGGGATCAAATTAATATTTAGGAGATGATGAACAAACATTCTGTTGAACTCTGATCAAGAACATTATATAACGAGGTTAATAAGAGATGAAGGATTAAAATCATCTGAAATTTATTTAATCGAGAGCAAAGATTTAAGGCGTTTGTGATCGAAAGCCAAGTATATTTCAGAAAAATCAACAGAATTTTTTTTTTTTTTCCTTACTTAAATTTGTCAGAATTATATAAGTTATTATTTAAATAACAACTTATATTATTCTGATATAAGTTATTATTTAAATTTCATCTCATTTTTCACTTAAAAATAAAATTGTTGAAAGGGAAACAGAAAAGAAACCAGTTTATTGAATCAAAACATAGAGGCAAATTCTTCATGATTCCAAATCTTTGGCGTATCAGTTTTATAATAAAGCATTTACTGTGATTTTTGGAGTGGCTAGTAGTGGTATAATTCCCCCCCCCCCTTTTTTTTTAAGAAAACAATCATATTTTGCATTACATGTAAAGGGGAACCACGAAAATATCTTTCAGATTGCTTGCCGTTTAAAGAATTCCAGCTAAATGCTCAGTAATCGCAATGAATTTCTTAAATTTGTTTTAATTTTTAATAATGAATTATTTTTTTAGCATCTCATCTTTGTGAATATAACGAGATGCTCTTTATATTTTTGTAATTTTTAACTCAATTCAAAAATCAAACTACGTAAGTATTGGAGTAAAACCATATTTGTGAAAGTTATTAAAATAATTAATTTTAATCAAGATTAAATTGAAATTAAAATTATCAAATTTCGCGTTACACGCTAAGAAAAACCATGAAAATGTTTTTCCATGAAATGATTGTTTTTATTGGTATATTAAATTAAATAACTTGCAATTTAAGTATCGAAGTACAATCATATTTATGAAAGTTAAAAAAATAATTTATTTTAATTAAGATTTAATTGAAATAATCACATTTTGTGTTACACGCAAAGGAAAACCACGAAAATGTTTTTTCAAATTAATTGGGGATAATAGGATTCCAGCTATATGTTCATCCTCATTTCAATGAAATTATTTTTTGTAAACAACCATTTTTTTCTAATTATTTTCCTCAATAGATAGGATACCATCTTTCTGAATATAAGGAAAAGCTCGTCTTCGTAACTCAACCCTGAAATCAAAGTAAGTCAGAATTTAAGTATGGAAGTACAATTATATTTATGAAAGCTATAAAAATAACCTATTTTAAATAAAATCACCAAATTTTGCGTTACACGCTAAGGAAAACCACGAAAATGTTTTTTTTTTTAGATAGCTGAATGGTAATAGGATCCCAGCTAAATGTTGATTTTCGCAATGAAATTATTTTTTATAATCAATAATTTTCTTATCATCCTTGACAGACTATCTCTCCTCTTAGTGAATGTAATGAAACACTCTTATATTTTTAGTTTTTAACACATCCCAGAAATCAAAGTAACTTGAAATTTAAGTATCAGAATAAATGCATATTTATAAAAGCTATTGTAGTAACCTATTTTATGTAAAATTAAATTTACATAAATCAAATACTGCGATACAAGCAAAGGAAAACCACGAAAATGTTTTTAGATTTCCTGTTAATATTGGGATAAATCTAAACCTTCATTATAGCAATGAAATCACTTTTTAATAATCAATCATTTTTTAAAAAAATATTATCTTTAATATAGCCTAACATCTTAGTAAATGTTGTGAAAAGCTCTTCTTATTTTTGTACTTTTTTGTATTTTTGTACACAACCCAGATATCAAGGTAAGTGAAATACAGGAATGAAATTAGATTTTGAAAGACTTTTAGAGTGAAAATAATTAGAACTTACATTACCCACAAATGAAAACCATGAACACGTTTTAATAACAAACTAATTGAAAGCTAGCAGACAATTATGAGACTCTATCTCAGCAATTATGAACATTTTCCAGTTTATTGTTCTTCATGAAATTTATTTTTTTGGCCATCTTAGATTGCTTACGAAAATATTCTTTAATTTATTTTATTTTTTAAAGTTCTTTTTAAATTTTTTTATTTATTTTTTATAAGCACTTAAATTGTTTATTTTATTATTTCAAGCATTTGAATTTCAGAACGATATAAAAATCAATTTTTAAGAATGTATTAGTTTTTTCTTTTTAAATTTTAAGCCTTACAAATTATAATTCTTTAAAAAATTGAAAAAAATATGTGTCATAAAATTTGCGAAATTCAGATTTTTTTGGCACAGAGACAGAATGTTGTTATTAATCATTACAATTTACAAAAACCAAATAAAAAAAATAAAGTAGAGACCAGTGATGTCAAAGTTCACCGTGACGTCCGTTTGGTATAGTGATTGATCTTTCTGCCTTTATGCCTTTGTCAGAGTGCACACAAGCAAAGGAGGGGATACTAGCCTCTATATTCTTTGTCTAAGAAGTACTCCGATTGGTTTGAATAAATTATCAAACCGAGCATGCGTATTAGTAAAATTGCGCCAAATAAAAACACTAAAACTGCCAATCTAGTAAACCTGAAAATAACTAGATAAAAGCGATGGTGTTTTTGACCAATCAAATGTCTCTATTTATTCAAAAGTCGGGCAGCCAAGCAACAGCCAAAAAAAAAAGCATCGTAAAAAATTATAAAAAATATTTTTGACAGTTGAATACGAAAAATATTGGTTCTCTTCCCAGATGGCGATATTCGAGTGTTGCGATCGCGAATACTCGTATTTACATTTCAAAATTATTCAATTTTTTTAGTCATTTCCTTAAAGAAATACTAAACTTATTTTGTAAAAACTGTAAAAAAATTAATATATTTTAATAAAATAAACTTCTTCTAATAGTAATAAAAAACAATTATTAGAGTGCACATCCTAATCATACATATAAAAAAAAAAAAGCGTTCAAAATATTTTTTGAGTGCTTAAACAGAGTAAATTGTTAAATCGCAAAGTAATTCAATTTGACAACAAAACAAGTTTCAATCTCGTTTCTTGACCATTGCAAGGAGAATTCATCACTAATAGAAAATTCAACTGTTGCTCTGTATCCAAAAATTTATCATGAAAAGGAAATTATCAATTGAAATTTTACTTTCGAACTACCTAAGGTACTCAAATTTTAATCACTTTCATATCGCTTAGATATTGGCGATCGAAATGGACTACAGGTGGCATAGAGCAGAACTCTCTACCTATGGCAACACTTCGTATGATTTCACCATTAGCGTGTGGAGAGTCATAGAAGAAGGAAGTACGCTAGTTTCTGTCTTGATTTTTAAATAGATTAAAATCTTTTAAGTTAGGAAACTATATCAGAGTGCGTAGCCAAATTATTCAACAAAAAATAATCACTCAAATAATATTTTTAAGCACTTAAAAAAAAAAAAAACACACAATTAGGTAGGATTGGAAAGTTTTTGAGAATGGACGGTTTTATCTGGCTTTAACCGTCATGTCAAAACTTACAAAAAAAAAACTTTCGGCATTGTTTTTGACAAAACGTTGAATAGAACAATGTGAACAGCGTCTTTCTGCATAATTAATAGCAAAAATCAAAAAAAATCTCATTTTAGAAAAAGAAAATTAAGCACTTTTTAAAAACACCAAATGAAAAAAGCACCTTTAAGGGCTTTTAAAAAACGAAAATAAGCATTTTTAAAAACGCTACGCACCCTGTATATGGAACTGAAAACTACATTAAACATAGTTCTAAAAAAGCGATATGGAAATTTAAACAGGGTGCGAAGCCGAATATTTCAACAAAAAATAAGCACTTTTCAAAAATTTTCAAGCACTAAAAAAATTCACATTCAATCAATGAAATTAAAAGTAATCGAGCTCATACAAAAAATTAATATTTTTTATCTATATTAAAAAATAATTTCTAATCCATTTAACAATTCTACACTACAATAAAACCTTTCTTTCCAAAATAATTTTTTTTAAAGACTTGGGTAACTTGCCAGTTTTTACCAATGTGGAGCTTGCTTGCTCTACTCTTAAAATGAATAACAATTCATTCATATAAAATAAAGATTTATAATAACAATTTCACTTGAATGCAAAAAAGGATATGAACATAGAACGCATATTTATTTTCCGTTAAGAAAAAATAATTTTCATATTTCTTATCCAACAAATAGTTAAATAAAAGATAGGAACATTATTTTTTATCTGACAATTTGTTTTCTAGATCTAACAGTTCTTTCTGAATTCTATTAATATCAATAGCATGAGCATATTGTATAGCATTAAATTTTTTTCAAAAGTGAAAAATCTTCATTTTTTTCCTGCCTGATGAGCCAGTTCGCTTGCTTCATTGTTCAGGTTTATTATATCTATCACATTGCTTCATGTGCATTTTTGCCAGCCCTTGTATTCGTTTTTTTGCGGTCCATCATAAGGAGTAAAAAATACATTTTCCCATTTTTGATATTATTAGAAAACAAAAACTTTTCTTAACAGTTTTAGTGTTAAAAAAACTCAAAAAGTTTAGTAAAAAAAAAAATAATAAAGAAAAGAAACGGACGTAAATCGAAATAATTAGTACTTCCTCAAATCCCAGGTCCAATCCAAATGAATTCAACTTGACCCTGAACTCAGAACAAAAGTACTCTTACCCCCTACGTCAAATTGGCTGTAGAAGTAAAATAAAATAAACAAGAATAACATTAAAAAGAAAAACTTTTCATAAGGATCTGATATTCTCGATCCAAATTGGCGCTCACGGGTTTCGGTTTCAAAAGTGTGGTCGCATGCGCAAGTCATAGCGTGGGCATGACATGAAGTCGGCGCGAATGATTCCGTAGCAAACAACCCATTTTTCACGAAATGCACGAGGTCCACCAGGTATCACTGAAGGGGGGAAAAAAAGCACTTTTGAAAAACGCCAGCTGAAAAAAGCATCCTAAAGGTCTTTTAAAAACAAATTACCCCAAAAAAGTACCGTTACGCACCCTGCTAAATTGATAAGAGAAGGAGAGGGAAGGGGCGAAGGCGTGAATCCAATATATTCGAGCGTTGCGATCGCCTATAATTTTGGGTATATTGAGAAAAAAAAAAAAAATGCAGCCGCAGTTTCAGTAAATTATACGGGCACACCTTTCTTAGACAAAAATTGTCAGATGTAAGGACCCCGCACAAATCTCGTAAAAATTATATCTAATTGTCCGAAAATTTAATGTCCAAATGTGTGTTGGTGAAAAGATAGATGATTTCTGAGGTACGGAGCCTCAAAAGCAAGATATAAGCAACCGTGAAAACGAGCGGCATGTAAATTCGAACGTTTTCATCCG
This sequence comes from Parasteatoda lunata, assembly GCA_949128135.1. NCBI lineage: Eukaryota > Metazoa > Arthropoda > Arachnida > Araneae > Theridiidae > Parasteatoda > Parasteatoda lunata. Next base: position 96,630,421 of record OX421975.1, read on the forward strand.
AAATTTCTCCATGTGGTGCACAATGGTTAATGCTAAGTTGGTGAGAGTATTAGCAGTGCTCGGAAAAACTCAGAAATTTTACCCGTCCCCGAGGAAGGCATGCCCTACAATGTACCCGTCTTCCTTTGAAACTAACCTAAATAAATAAAAATATAATTTTCTCTTATTTATTACAAACATTTATATAAATTGCACAATGAATTAGTAGTTGGGCTCGGAGGGCCGAAGTTTTCTGGTGTTTAACGATGTTATATATCTCAAATTTTAATGACACCCATTCTTGAGAAAAATGTTCCCTATCTACTACTTCAAAAAAGCAAATAAAATGTATCACGAACATTAATGGGAAAACTGGCCGTCCGCGCGGACGTCGGATTCGAGAAATTCGTTGTCCGCGGGGAATTTTCGACCGCCGAGAACGGGCGGTTTTTCGAGCCCTGAGTATAAGAGAAGTAGTTTACTTTTTATGTTTGAGGCTTCCACGTCTTGAAAACAATTTCTCGACTTAATATCAGGGTTGGAGTTTTTGCCAGAACAGAGGCAAAAACCAAATTATTTAAATTGCTGATTAAATATTATTACAAAATACTTGAAGCAAATTTAAATCAATCATAAGGAATAATATTTTTGATACATTACATGAAAAAATTATTTTTAAAATATTAATATAAGGGTAATAATTTTTAAAGGATTGAAAGTTTTTTTAATTAACTTTTGGTATGTATTATTTTACAAATCACTCTTACACAATATTTAAAGAGAGACATAAGAAAGCTGAGATGGATGTTTTATTAGATAGATTTTGATAATCACCTCATTTCTCAATATTACTTCAAAATGCAAACAAAACGACACAATCTAAATTCTAGTGAAATTTCCAGTGAATTTTGGGAATTAATGTCTCATTTACACTCATACCCTTCTAGTAGTACTGCCATTGAAAGAGTGGTTTATGAAATTCGGAATAAGTTGACTCTAAATAATGCCACTTTGCTTGGCAAAATCTTGCCAACCCTGTTTAATATCAATGAGAACTTTTGAATCGAATGTTTTGAAATACAACATACTAAATTTTCATCCAAATTGACAGGATAAATTTCCATAAGATTCGTACAGCCCTTAATCACAACTTAAGAAATGTAACCTCCTGCTTTCCCTTCCGAAAAATGTATAGATGCATTTTCGCAACGTTGTCTTAGTTAAAGTTATTAGCATTTAGTTTTCTTGTTCAGCAGGGGTGATTGTGGGCCCAACTCAAAAATCATTCAATAAAATAAATATCTCTATAAATTTAAATCATTGAAATTTTCAAAACATATTCTAAATTAATTGCAGCACAATTTAAATGAAAGAGATACCAAGAATAAATTCTAGCTCTAATATTTTTAAATAAAGTATACAAGAATTTTTATATATAAATCTGATCGATTTCTTGAAACTTTTGGTCTTTGGATTTCCGGATCATGGTTAGCGAAAATTCCGGAATTTTTCCGAAGCACAATCACTCCTGCAGTATGTTTTTGTGGGATTTTTCTTAATACGATCATCTATCAGCTAAAAATGAACTATACCTCTGTGCTTGACTATGCACATTTCATAACTGCTACAAGAAATTTATGTAACAGTGATAAAATTTTTGCTTCAGTTCTGTCTGTGAAAAGTCCTGTTTTAATGATATACTGCTTGTTCTGAAATAGGACTTTAAATCAATATTTTCCAGCTATGATTTCACATTAAAATGTTATGAATTATGCCTTATTCATAATTTTGAATATTAATAGAAATTTTGCAAATGAGGCTTGTTTATTATGTATTAGTGACATTTATTAAAATATTCAAGCAAGCAATAATCTGAACATGGATTCTTTTTTTAATGGAACTTAATGCGCTACCCATTCATCAATTCCCCAAAAGAAGCGAACAATGGAAAAATGAAACAGGCAAGAGAGCTTCCTATATTCAGAAAATGAGACAATCAATAGAAAGGGCATTAGCAACGTGAACTGCAATAAAGCTGAAGAGCTTACCTTTAAATAAATAAAAAATTATTCAGATTACAAACAAAATAGAAAAAAAGAACTACCTACATACCTGATTCAAAAAAGAAAATCTCTTTTCCTATTAGCTTAAATACTAAAATAGGTTAGTCTACTAAAACTTACCTCTAAGGTAAAAATGTCTCCATTTCAGAAAGTAGAATTTTAACTTACTTCAAATAATGAAAATTCTAGATTTGTGAAAGCTCCAAAAGAGTATAATTTTTCAAAATGAAATTTAGAAGGTTGAGAAAATTGCAACAATTTACTTATGAAGTTAAGATTTTTAATTCAGAAACTTCATTTAAAATTAATCATTGTACAGTTAATAGTGAAAAATGGAAACCCCTCAACAAACTTTCACATTATCTGATTTCAAAATTTAAGAAACCTAATTTAAATAGGCTATCAGAAGTGGGGGGGGGGATCCAATGAGGTGAAAAAGGCCAATTTCTTCGAGTGCATTTGACTAAATCTATGCTCTTCTTAAAGAACATTAGGACATATAATAAAACATATCTTTGATTTAAAATTTTATTTTTTTAGAAAAAAGTGGCAAAAATTTACATATAAAATAAATGGCATCTTAACTATTTACTTAAATAAAAATCCAATAAAGCAGTAAGTCATCAACACCATGTGAAAGCAACATGTAATTTACAATCTGAATTTATACCCAAATAAATAAACTAATTATGAGAATTGACAGAGTTTACTAAGCAAATAAATTTATTTAAATTTAACAAGGAAATTAAAATTGTATCATAATGTGTTTTTGTTTAAATGTGTGTGAAACATATAAAGAAAGAGATTCAGTCTTAAGTACCCATTTTATTTCACCAAAAACAGGCGATTATAGTAAGACAGATAAATTTGAAACACAGCAGAGAAAAAGGTCTACAAAAAAAACTCAAATCTTGATGTACACTAAGATTGTTGCAGGTCAATTTATGTTAAAAACAGTAAATTCCATTAATTTTTATAAACTGGTAAAAATAAAATCATTGTACAAAATTTACTCCCATTTTATTAAATACTGTTTGTATCAGGTAACATTAGAGAAACAGTAACACTTACAAATTGATTTATATATATAAAAAAAAATCCTGCAACATAACTACAAGAGATCAAATCTAAGAGAAAACTTTCTCTGCTTTGCTATATAATCATGTCTCGACCACACAAACGACACGGTAAAAAAAAAACAGAATGAATGAGAAAAACTATGAGTAATAATGCATACTACACTGACCCTTTCACACTTTTAAATAAAAAAAAAGGATAATGATACATATACTTGTCACCAATGGAGTAGTTATGCTTGATAGCCATACATACAGTCAAAAAACTGAGGTCATTAACTAAACGTATTCAGATTTATATTCCTTCACACATAAGAAGGTGGTTAAACTGAATTAGTTATGGTAAATATGATAGTTATTACCTTTAACTAGGAATGGCCAATGTCCTCACAATATTTGTCTAAAAACATTTCAAAATTACATCTGTTTCAAATAAATAACATTTTAGAAAATGCATTACGAAAAAATTTCAATACAAAATGTGCTGATTTTGTACATGTCAATAAAAGTGAAAAAAATTGTGTTTACATAATGTTATGAATGGGAAAATGAATTTATAATTTGTGAAAAATCAGGTGTTTATGCCTCATCGTCTTCGTCATCCTCTCCATCCTCATCGCCACATTCTTCATCTCCTTCCTCTTCATCAAAATCATCTCCTTCTCCTTCAGGACCAACATCATCATCCTCATCTTTGCTGTCTTCATCATCTACTTCATCTTCTTTGTGTTCTGATTCCCCATTTTCTGTAACAAAATACAATAATTTAAAACACAAAATATTACATTAACCTATAGCACCAGTAGCCAAAGACTTCTAATTCAAATACCAAATCTGCTTGAAATAAAATGTAATTCAAACAAGGACAGACTTTGCGATTAGCTTGCTTCATCGAATTTATTCCTGATATTAATTCTTTCTGAACTAATTATTAAGGCTCCAATTTCTCTTTACAGATTAATTTTATGTGAAAATTAGATCTTTAAAAGAATTAAATTAAATAGGACTTTAAATGAAAAATGGAACAAAATTAGCATTATTTATAAATTTAACAGATTACACATTAATGCTGCTGAATTTCATAGTATTGAGTTCAATCGCATTCTCTTCTTAATTATTTCAAAGCTGATAAATTTTCATTTAGAGATGTTTATTTTACCCATTTCACATTTCTTGTGAGATTTTGGCAACCAAAATAATACAAGTATAAAACAAAGTGCTTTATTTGTTTAGATATCTAGTAAACAGCAAATGTTCTTCTAAACTTATTAGTAATGAGAATTGCGAAGGAATTGAAAATTTGTTTAGCTTTAACACTGAACTTACTGAATTTTTTAATAAAAAACAAAGGAAAATTGAGTAAATACATAGCAGATAAAATTATTGAATCACAGCATGGTTGCTATAGTAGACAGAGGATACTTACAATGGTATTCACGCAAATCGTAAAATGATTACTCAAATGCATGATACAAATTTTGTGTCATAATAATATCGAAATTTATATGAGTACAGTAATGGCGTTAACTGCAAGAGAGAAGGAAAAAAAAAAAAAAGATTGGCACACAAAAATTAATTTGATCCAATCATAGACAAATATATAATTGATGAACTAATTCTTCTGTTACAATTTAGAATTTGCAACAAAATTGCTATCATTAAAATATGAATTTTAAAAAATGAAAAAACATTTTTTTTATATATGTTTACTACTTTGGAATTATTATTTAGATTACCAATTTTATATTTCCGTGTTTGTCTAAGTTCATTAAGTCTAGAAATTATAGAATTTTTTTCAATCACATGTTGAAGTTTATCCGAAGTTGTGTTTTTCTGACAAATCTGCTCTAAAAAGTAGTCATCGCACGTAACTGAAAACTTAGAAAAACAAAAAGGGGGCACTTACTGATTAGGGCGGAATAAATGTATCGTTAATGAATGAGATTTTGAGAAAGTAATAAAATTAAAATTTGTAAGAATCCACGAATCGACGGTTTTGATCAAATTCTGTCGGTCTGAGGAAGAATCAAAAACCTGTTATCAATTGGTAACTTTTAAGTGGCATTGCCTTACTTTAATAATTCCTTCTCAATATTTTTTAGACCAAGTTCATGGTCCAATATAGCCATTTCTGGCTCTAGCACCAAAAACAAACTCTATACTTTAAATATTTCTAAAACAAACTCTATACTTTAAATATTTCTATCATAAAATTAAACTACAATAAACAAGTTTCTGTTTTTGACTGGCATCATCAGAACAACCTGAAGCAGTCTCCAAAAGCTCAGTTTCGGAGGACTTTCCAATCACATAACATGTCAGATGCTGCATAAAAGGATGATTTTATCAAAGAACAAGACAAGGCACAAAAATAAATGTCTTATCAAACATTTGATATTTAAAAGATACTTATTTAATTTTCATGACAAGAATTTTTCTCATAGCTGAAATCTCACCTTTGTCTGTCTGCAAAGAGAAAAATAAAAATGAATTAAAAATTGAAGTTACTTAAAAAAAATACAAGATTAAATTTACTATTTAAAAATGTAACATTCATTTATAAAGTTAAATCGAGTTCAAAAAATTAATATTTCCTTAAGTCCCAAATGATTATAATGGTAAAGTTAAGGAAAATTAAAATTACACAGAGATAGCCAATAATAAAATTGTCTTGGGTACTACAATTAAATCGATTCATCAAGTGAGGTATGCTCTAATTTGATTTAGTTAGAAATTCTTGATAGTAATCACTCCGAGAATCACTGGCCAATATTTATATAATGGACAAATAGTCAAATTTTCATTTTGTGACGTAGCCAATTTAACTATCAACTGAGCTTTAAGCCAAAACTTAAAATATTTTCCTCCTGCCAACATGGATAATATATCCAGTAGATTTTATGAAAAATAATATAAGTTTCATACTTGCTGCAAAATTTACTAAATATTTTACACCTAGGGAATTATAGGGATTTTATTTTTAGCCATCAAATTAGAAACATTGCGATATTTTTCAATTATGATTCTGCATTAAATGAGCTTGAAATGTTACATATTATGTTTATTCATAATTTCGAACAGTAATAGGCATTTAATTCATCGAAGATAGTTAACTGAATTTTATAAATGAAGCTTTCTTTTTCATGTATTAGACACTTAAAATTTCAAGCAAGTAATAAAAATTCTTTATTTAAGGAAAATTCAATTATAGGGAATTTTCAAATATGTACAAAACCCAGGAGAATTTATTAAACCAGTAGATGAAGAAAAACTGGTTAAGTCCTGTAGTCTACTGAAAAATCCAGTAGAGCTGGTAGTTATGTATTGGTTTTATCTTTGCTCTCTAAATATGAGTAAAAACCAATTCTGAAGTGTGTTTTTTTAACATACAAAAAGCAGAGCTTATTAAATAATAGAACCACCATTTGAACTGAAACAGTCAAGAGGTTCTGCCTTATTTATATTGTGTATGACTAGCATTTATCAAATAAATTACTTAAAATTATTAATTGTATAGGAAAACAGTTAACATCTTCAATCACATAATTTAAAAACTAATACATTTAAGATATATTTTTTTTAACATGATGTATAGCTATACAGTTGAAATAAACATTTATTGAAAATTGTCTTCAAAGCATTAAACTAATAATTGTAAACAAATAAAAAACTCAGAATTTGAAGAAAAAAAATTAAGTATTAAATATAAACAAAAATGTAATCAATACATTTGATCATTTTCATAAAATTCTAACACATTATTCGAGATGTTAAGATAAATTAACTATAATTCAAAAATTAAAATGAATCTTTCTTTTAAAAATTCAATGGATGAAACCAGGAAAGAAGAAAGCTGATAATCTACAGTAGATTATGTGTAAAAACCAGTTATTGAAATAAATTTAGGACAATGTAGTTATCTTTAATAGGCTGGAAAATTGGTTCTCCAAAAACAATTCCAAAAGCCTAATTTTGTTTTAAGAATTATAAAACAATTCACTCAAAAAAAATGATATCCTAATTTAGAATAATTTATTCTTAAGAATTAAGCTATCAAAAGGTAGAAAATAACAAACACAAGCTTTCAATTGATAAACAAAAGTGTTAAAATTATCTACCATCTGGTGAGTATACCTAAATATATTATCTATTTGAAAATGATAACAGAATTACATATTCTATACAATTGATTTATTTTTAAATCAATGAGGAAAAAAATATTCTTTCAAATTTCAGTCTTAAGAGAATTTTCTCCTCTTCAAAGAATTTTTTCTTCACACTTAGTAAGAAAAAGAATAATAAATAAACTAAATGAAAATAACAGAATATAACTTACTTTCAGTAATTTCTGTTTGGATTCATCTTTTCCTGAATCATTAACCTAGATTTAAAAACAAGATAACTGTTTAATGCTCAAAATTACATATTTTATCTTACAAATTTATTTTCAAGGCATTTAGTGATTATCAATTAAGAAAATTGATTTGTCTTAAAAAAATTTCAAGCATTATTTTTAAATCTATACATGCATAATTTTTAAACAACACTATACTGGCTTTTATTATACCAAATAAATTTCTGTTGAAAAGAAAGCATCTGAAAAAAACTCTTTACTAAAGAAATCACATAACTTAGTTCATTTTCACATGCCAATTGAATGGTGACTGATGTTGTTTGATAGGTTTTTTATTCTTTTTTTTTTTCATTGATAAATATTTAATAATCTCTTTAAAGAAAATTATATAATTTATAATTTTTCAATAGCCTATTATACAAATAAGAAAAATTGTGTGAAAATTATAAATTTTTTTTATTTAAAGAGAATATAAAATGTTACAGATATTACATGAAAAGAACATTAACCCTTTTTGTACCATAACATGTGGTCCATATGTTGTACCAGCCGTAAGCAAAAGGTTAATTTAAACATTTTTAAAGTGAAAAACTTTCTGCACACATTGATTAACAAGTGTGAATACGCAATACGATATGAAATCGCGAAAATACGAAGCATGATCTTAAATCACGTTGTGAATGCAATGTTATATCTTGTTTGTATTGGCAGGGAAAAGTGTAAAATTGAATTATATTCCTCGGTAATTCGAAATCATGTATAGACTTTTAATTTTATTTTATAACCGTAGTTGAACAACCGACCCTATTTTATTGATTTATGACTATGACTACTCATGTCCATCTCTGTAGCCTTGTAATTTTGAACCCAATCCAGAAGACAAGGGAACTCCTGGATCGAATATTGGAAGAAATTTGCCTTCGTGGAGGACTGTGATGGAGCGAACCCGCATCTGCGTTACACGGGGATGAAGACCACAAGAACTTCCCATGGTTAGCCTGACGGCAAAGGGACTCGTGATTCTAACCCATGACCCGTCTACCACTGAGGATATTTCACGTCAGCACTGTGGTCGGACAAGCCGGATGCGGAATGCGTATAAACTGGAATTTGAACCCGGTTGGCCTCATTGGAAGGAGAACGATCTATCCCCTGTGCCATAACAAACTCCAAATTAATAGGAAACATTCATTGTAAAGACACATGAAATGAGAGATAATAAATGGCAAATAGATAATAGCTCCTGACAAATGTTACAAATACTGGCTATATTAAAAACTTTATAACTTTATTGTTAAAATACATATAAAAAATTGCAATGTTTATTAATCTGATATCGAAAGTAGTAAATAAAAAAGTGTGTTAATGGAGATGATAGTATTAAATATTTATTTTTCATTAAGTTATCCTTTGTATTTTGGAATTGCTTCTATAAACCATTGTTAATTTGAAGAACAGACTAAAGATATATAAACACGGAACACTGAATGCTAACAAAAGATTTACTTAAAGCTTTGCAATGCAATAATTAATTTGCTTTATAGAACTCATTCTAATAGAAAAATATGTACCACATGTCATTAACATATTCCAAACAAAAAAAAAAAATTCTTTTAAATTTAAAATATTTAAACATAAATTTTAATAATATAAGGAATTATTGTTAACTAATTTTTATATTAGCATAATCGTTTTACTTATACATGGTATATAAATTTGATGTAATATACACTATAAAAACTACACAAGTATTATAATTTTTATTTATATTTCACTATTTTGAGGGTATAAACCATTCGATTGTTAGAACAAGTCCTTTTCCGTGATTTTATTTTAAGTTTCTCATGGGCCGCTGTTTGAAAGTTGCCAAGACTAGGAGATAATTCTGCCACAGACAATGATAAGGAAATCTCCCCAATAATAAAAAGATGAATTTCTACAAATTATAAAGTTACATGTTTAGATAATAATATACTTAATAGGATAAATTATTCTACAGGTAATCAAACATAGAAAAGTAAATCAGTAGAAGAACAAAGATTTATAATTAAAAAAAAAAAGAAAGAAAAAACTTAAAGACAGTATTCTTACTTGCAACTGGGCATTTACTAGATCCATATTTATACACAAGCTTAGCTTATTTTGGTAGAAGACATATTTGGTAGAATATTTGCTTTTTTAGAATTAAATATTATTTTTAATATTTTTGCAATACATTGAGGCATCTATTGGTCTGCATTATTTTACTTTGAATTTCTGTTGTAATAACATAGTTTAGTTCTTTAACTTTAAATCCTCCACTTTCTCAGGGTTGACACTTAAATCTGGAAAAAAAATTCCTCTTGTTTTCCCTGTACATATTATTCACAATATATTAAATAGGAAACAACAATTGCTGTGCTCTTGTGTAAGCTATATTACGCTAACTATATTTATTAGTTTTAATTGCTGAAAAAACAGCTGAACATACTTAAATAATGCTATAGAAAATGAAATAGTTTAGTATAGTTGAAATATCATAGTTAAATAACCCATAGATAACCCACTTTGAGTGGTCACCATTTTTTAAAAGACAAAAATAGGAAACAAAATTCCCTGTATTTTCCCAGTTTGTAAAAAAAATTTCCTGCATTTTCCCTGTTATTTTAGATGATTTTTGAATTCCCTGTATTTTCCAGGTTTTCCCTGTGGAGTTGCAACCCTGTTTCTAAATATGAGTCATTAAATTCTCTTGTTATAAAAGGCAAACATTTTTCTTCTTCATTGAAACTTAATTTTTTACCAAATAAAACAGAATTTATAATAAAAAAGACAATTTTCACATAAAACGTATTAAAAAATCAAAACATTGAATAACAATGCAAAGTCTAAGTTATATCAAGAAATGAAAAGAAATTTTTTTCTTAACGTGAAACAAATACAATTAACAATTTTAAATAATCACACAAAAGCAATGTTATTTTATTAAGAAAAAGTTTAAAATATTCGACAAATCATCGTGTCGTTTACTCGGAGAAAATAAGTTAGCAATGAAACTTAACATTAACTTTCGGCCATTAGTAAAGCGCGGCAAACCGGCAAGTAGATAACGACGGTAACATTTAGGGGTCATGCATAACTGCTAATTACAACACTATTAGAAACTATAATTAAGCCATCATATATAGTTCTTAACATCAAATAAACCTAATAATAGAAATTTCTTTTAACCTAAAAAGTATTAGAACATCTGAGTATGTGCAAGACAATTTAAGAAATTTGCAAATCGCAAATGAGTTATAGTACTTTGGAGATGATCCCCTCAAGACAAAATGCCGATACCAAAGGTAGCCATATTTGTGGAATACGTAACGACCTTCAACTTACATTATACAGCATTAATATTTTAAAGGAAATTTGGCGATATTTAAATATTATTAAAACTACTAAATTAATGAGAAGAAAAGTGCTCAAAAAATAAAACTAAGATCATAACATCAATAACGGCACGAGCACGTGAGCAAAATTTTTCAACATCTCAAAACAAAAAAGTACACAAAATAACAATGCTACTTTTATTCAAAGTTACCAAATCATTAATATTTAATCGAATAAATTTAAGATACATCAATTTTAATATGATCAATAGATTCTTTAAGAGATAGTAAAATTTGCAACAATGGCTACACACAAAAGAATTGTAATTATCATGTTCAACAGAAGAAATAAAATTAGCTATTGTACACTCATCGCTTTGGTATTTGGTTAGATTGACATAAACTAACAATATTAAGTGATTAAATTTTATCACTTTACAACTTATCAATCAAAGCCCGCCGAAAGTAGTGCTAGTGTTTAATATAAAGCCAAGCTTGTTAAGCTTACCTCAGACACCGGTCTTTTCAAAGATTCGGATTTATCTCCGGCTCCCTTTTCTTTTCCAACTGAGTTATTTTCGACTTCTGTGGCGTTAGCTGAGGTACTCATTTTCTTTTTAATATAAAAGAAAGAAGGAATTAATTACTTAAATCGAATATTTAAACTGAATGAAAATGGCGCGTGCGAACCTCTTCCGTTGATGAAGCAAACTCTCAGACACAAACGGCACAAAGCTAGTTACAAAAATTTAATATTTTCGAAAACTGAAGAATATGATTTGAATCTTCGAAAAATGTCAAACAAATCTTTAAATTTTAAATAGAATTTTTATAGATGAAATTGAATTTACAAAATTGATTTAATTAAATTTTTGATTTAAAACATTTAACAACCAAAGAAATCGAGCAACAGCGCCCTCTAGTTGCAATTAAACAATGTCTTGAAAAACTGTCTTTTTTCATTTTAATAAAAAACCATATTTGGAGGATGTGCAACTCAGAGTAATTTTTATCTTGATCATGATCAATATCAGAAATAAATCAGCGGAATCCTATGAAATCTCTAATTTTGGACATGGGGATGTAGTTCTAGCAGTGCAGTGCAGGAAAGATACAGAGGGGGCATTTCAGGAGTCCATGCATTCCATTAAAAAGTTAACCAATCTTATATCCGTGACTACAACTTAAAGATGATTTCCTTATTCGATAACAGATTCTTTTTTCTTTATGGTTACTAAACAACGCGCTTGTATGTGTTTTCTTCACCGAGAGCTCACTTTTAGTTCATTCCACATAAGTTTTCCACCTCATTCCACATAATTTTGTCAACAAGATCATAAAATTATGACTCATTCAACAATAACTTATCCATTGCATGAAATTAATGAATGTTGTGTCACGAAGTTGTTAGTTTGTAAAGATGGGCTAGGAAATACTTGAATAGGTCAAAACTTATTTTACAGCTGGCATAATCTGCACCCAAGCTAAGAAAGTGGTGCTGTTTTTCCATTTTAATGCATATCGCTTTTTTTATTTATGGGCTTGGGGCCGGTCTTGTTCTCCTTTTTCCTTTTTTTTTTCTTTATATTATTTTAAGGGTGATGTTTTTATAGAGAAATATAAGAAACAATTATAGTCATGACGAGTGTAAGCGTGATTTTAAAGCTCTCTGATTTAAGTGGTCGATACAGTACTCAACGAATCAATGCGAGTACGTAAAGGAGCATTCAAAATGCATCCGAAAATTGCAAATTCGGAGATAGGAACAAGAAACTGATTGGTGAAATATTTATCCTCCGAATTACGAAAATATTTATTATCCGAAAAACTCGCAAATCAGGATCTCACTCGCATCTCCGAATTCACATAGGTGATTCTTTTCGCATGCAATTTGAATGAGGAAAGGCAACACTTCCGCAATGGAAAAAAAAACTAAGAGGTCATGTATGTTTTATGTACTTTTAATCAAAGGGAAGTGGTGGATTCATAAGTGTAGAACAAGTAGCAATCACTGGCGTGGCTAAGATGCTCTTGTATGGTGGACCAACCTATAGTTTCATTACATCACTTCGCTCCAAATATCAAAAAAGTGATTTATTCTAACAAAAGGTGATTTATTCCTTCTTATCGATTTAATAAAACTAAAATTGAAGTCAGTTATTTCCATGTTGGAAATATTGCTCTAGGTTGGGTAATTTAATTTCTAAAGGGAGTTTCTAAAGTAGATGAAGAATCCGAAAATGCGAGTACATGCACAATTTTTATCCCCTCCTATCTATTTGTAATTTAATAATGTAAAATGTACTGTTTTTATAATTCACAATGTGAGATCAATCACGAGGGAGATGCGAAGCAAATAGTTCGATAGGGAGAACCAAGCGTTTAAAGCAATTTTACGCATGGCGGAAGAGAGTCAGTGTGGAGATGCAAAGCATTTCTTAAATTTATAAACTTGGTTAGAAAAGCAATAATAATTTCAGAATTCGAAATACATACATACGATTATAATGTCATTCAAGAAAATACAGAATAAAACTCAAAATGTAAAAACGAGAAATGATTTCAAATGTATTTAACACTCACAGGCATTTTTCAAAAATGATTTAAAATATTTTCATAATAAGTTTGGCAGATTACAAAATATGAAAATAGAAGTGTATATAGAGGATAAAGAAAATCCTCTATTAATCCTTCATCCTCTTTTTACGCTTCTATTTTCATATTTTACATCTGGCAAACTTGTTACGAAAACGTTTTAAATTATTTTGAAAAATGTCTGTAAGTGTAAGTAGTACATCTGAAATCACTACTCACTTTATGTATTACATCTTGAGTTATGTATTTTCTTGAATTTTTATTTTCGATTCTTATTTGATTGTTTTATTTTGCATTTTTTATATTCTATTTTAAAGTTCTATTTTCGTTTCAGTTTTTTTTTTTTTTGGTGTCCCTCACACTATTGTATTCATATGTTTTGATCAGGCTATATTAATACAATATTAGAAAGCACTATTTGTTTCGGTTATAATCGTGTGAGCTGATGACAAGATTATATCTTTTCCTTATTTTATTTTATTTTCCAAATTTTTTAATTAATTTTTTTTTTTTTAGATTTGTGAGTAGATTTTAAAAACATTTTTAAAAATTTTTTTTCTTCTCCTTCAGAAAATCATAATATATTTTCTTTGTTTTCTGTATATTTTTAACTTCATATATGAGTTCTAATGTATTTGCATCTTATGCTCTGTAAACAAAATTTATCGTTATTATTTTTCTTAATTTTCTTCGTTAATTTTCTTCTCTCTTTTCTTTTTTGCTTTTTATTATTGCGTTAAATGTATAAATACTATTATATAATTTTTATACTAAACTGAAATGTTTATACTATGTTGCACGGGCCAGAATAATAAAGCCTTTTTTTAAAATTGACATTGCCCATTTTTTAATTGTACAGTGTGCAAAAAAAGATAACTTTGAATAACTTTTGATCTAATAATCGGATCTTCACGTTCTAGAACTCAAACTTAATGGTTCGGAGAAATGACCTTAAATATTCTAATCACTCAGTGCAAACGATATTTTAAGTTGCAAAATCAGACTTCAGACACAAAAACGTACTTTCTCTCAATAATCATGCCTTTTTTCGATTGATTCGGATTTTTGGCTTCCAAAATATAGGGGATAGACGCAATCTGGGACATATGAACCCATAGTTTGGTCAGGAGAGCGATCCAACGTTTGGACCCTATAATGTTAATTTTACTTTTTGCGTATTTCGCCATATCTCGAAAACTTTTCAAGCGAATAGAAAATTTTTTGCTGACAATTGTAAAAGTAGTTTATCCAAAGAAAATTCCATGCAAAAAAGAAATTTTAGTAAATATTTATTATTATTTAATAATAGTCGAAAATTTTTTGAACTGTAAGGTATACAATTTTTTAAATCATTTTAAACTAGGTAATTTTACATGGCAAAATACAGAATTTGGGCAAAATCGGTCGAATAGTTACCGAGAAGTCGAATTTTATATATACGACTTTTTTTAATTTTATACGAATTCAAAATTTTTTCGACTATTATTACTTCCAGCCTTCTTTGATGTCAAATTTCTAGGACCATCTTCGTTTGCAAAGAAAAGCATTTGCTAAATTCGTGGGCTTTTAGATTGGTACCACTGATCACTTTTGAACCAATTATAGGTTAGGTTTAACCCCTACTTTAACTTAGAAAAAGAAATTTTTTTTTAATTAAAATTTCCTTTTATTGCCCTTTCCAGTTACTATTTTCTGTACACCATTTTTTTCTTCTTTTTTTACATCCGTCGTTGAACAGCCGACCCAATTTTGGGTTTGCGACTACTAATGTTCAACTCAGTAGCCTTGTAATTTTGAACCAATCCAGAAGACAAGGAAACTCCAAGATCAGTACCTCAAGAGGTATTGATTTGTTATGGGAACATGGAGGACTTAGCAACTCGACAGATTTAACGTGCATCAGTCACCACATGACTACACGGGGAGTCTTCGGCAGGCTGGGATCGAACCCACGAACTCTTGGAAATGGGCCCAGTGCCCTACCAACCAGGCTATCCCAGCCTTTTGTGCACCATTTATAAATATTCAGCAATTTTCTGCGGTTGCCCAAATTCTAATAATAATATAAATGCCTCGTAGTCTCTGGTGCTTGCTTTTGTTTCGCTTACAAACCCTCGCCATTGCTTCGCATTCATCTTTTTTTCTTTCTTCTTTTATTATGACGGCCTTTTCCACAAACCTATTGAACGTTTTGTATCCAAAATATACATTAGAAGTTTTATCAAAGATCATTTTACCACAATGCTTATCGTTACGAACTGGACGATTACCTGCACCCAAAAAGTAATCATGAACTAGAAAGAAAAATAATAATAAAGTTTAACTAAAGCAGTACATATTGTGTTACTTACAATAAATAAGAAATAATTTTACTCAGTGGCGAGACTGAGAACAGCTCAAATAGGAAATGGCTTTTTTTTTCTATCCAAAAATAATCCTTTTTTTTATTTATTATTTATTTTTTTAATTTTAAAAGCGCACAGTCAATTTTTACGATAGTTAACGCATGCGCAATAATGATAGAAGTCCTTCAGAACCAAGACGCTAAATAATTCATTTGGAATTATCATTTTCTTTTTTAATTTGTTGAAAATAACCAGTAAATATTAATAATAGGCGTTTTTATTTGATGACTATTGAATTAACTGAGATGATAATAATATGTATTTGTCTGATTTACACTTGCCCGGATTTCCTTAGAAGAATGATTTTTTTAAAATACAAAGCCATTGCCCGGTATACATTTGATTGGTATTCCTTAAAATGTTCAACACACAAGTATTTTTTAATTGTTAAGTACCACTTCCCGGTATTCCCAACACGGATTCTCGTGGTTAGGTAAAGTGCCACTGCTCGGAACACATTTGCAAGATATATTCTCTACACGGATTTTTTCTTTAAGGTTAGGCGCCACTGACTGGTAAACTTTTCCCCTGTTATCCCTCTCTACAGTGATGTTTTTTACGGTAAAGTGCCACTAACCGGTTTTCCCCGCATTGGTGTTTTTCATATTTAAGTGTGATTGTCCGACGTTCACTAAATTGAAGTTTTTCCAAAATATCAAAGTAAAATTTGTTTGCCATAAAATATAAAAGTAAAATTTGTTTGCCATAAAAACTTGATTGATTGTATAAAGAAAAAGTTATTTTTGGTTTGTTTGATTAACAACATTTAAAAAAGAAAAGATAAAATAATACAATGTTTCTTTTTCTGGGATTTAAATTTCTTTGGCAATAAGATTGATTAACGAATTTCAACTAAAACAATTCTGATTTATTAAGTAGTCAACAATGGATAAGTAGTCAATAATCAAAGCAAAAAAGAAAAATTATGAAAACGTACTTAAATTTCCGTAAACTTAAGGTACTAAAAAGGTACTTAAATTGTAATTTCGAAACAAGATTCACGAATAAAAATGGCTCTCTCAGATTTAACTCCATAATTGTTGCATTTCAACCAGTTATAGATCGACCAAACATGGTATTTAATAGTTTAACAGTTATTCTCAGTATTCAGTTATCTAACAGTGATTCTCGAACTAATTATCGAATTTTTTCATTCTGTCGCACTCTTTGTACCTTTTGGCGCAGCGGTGACCCTTATAATTTTTTAATATAGTTAGAAACATAGTTTTAATTTTAAAAAAATTATGATAATAAAATTTGAATTATTTATTGTGATCATTATTAAGCAGATTTAATTTTTCAATTAAAAAATATTAGAATTTCTTAAAAATGCATGTAAATAAGTTTTAAATATTTTTCATCTGTTAACATTGTCAAAAAAAAAAAAAAAAAAAAAAGCAAAACATTTTTATTCTTTTATTCATTTTTAAATTTTTATTTGAATTTTCAATGTTTTCAAAGTGAAATGAATGAGTTTAAAATATGTTTCTGTTATAACGTAATTTTTTTTTCTCTTCAAAGAATTAAATATGTTGAGCAATAAAAGAAAATTTTTTACATTATAGCCGCATCATTATCAATGTCACTCAGCCCTGCCTCAAACACCTCTATGATTGCCCCTCGCATTTATCTTTCTTTTAGATTAGTCTATATTAGATTGATAAGTAGAGAAAAAGAAAAAAATATTAAAATAAAATATTTTTAAAAATATTGAATAGCCGAAAAAAAACAAAATAATTAAAAAATATAATCTCGTCATCAGCTCACACGGTTATATCCGCAAAAAGGAGTGCCTTATAATATTACGTCTGCAGAGTTCGTATCGAACAGTTATCGGTAGGATTCGAACCCGGTTTCCCTCATCAGAAGGCGAGCGCTCTATCTCCTGAATCACAACGACTCTCACTAAAGAATAATAAGAGAAAAAGAAAAAAATATTAAAATAAAATATTTTTAAAATATTGAATAGCCGAAAAAAAAACAAAATAATTAAAAGATATAATCTCGTCATCAGCTCACACGGTTATATCCGCAAAAAGGAGTGCCTTACAATATTACGTCTGCAGAATTCGTATCGAACAGTTATCGGTAGGATTCGAACCCGGTTTCCCTCATCGGAAGGCGAGCGCTCTATCTCCTGAATCACAACGACTCTCACTAAATAATATTTCCCAAGTTGGATTGTCATTTCATTTTCACCAACATGCTTTTTTTCCCAACACTTTTATCTTACTAGGAGGTTTAGCAGCCTGCTTACCAACCCTCGTTATAGCCTCTCATTTTTTTTTCTTCATAAAAGTCAATACTTTTCAGATAAAAAAAAAAAAATGATTATGAAATATATAGTCATTGAAATTTTATGTAAGAAAACTTCGTCAATATGTTAAACGTAACAAAGTAGATGACCACTTGCATAAATGAAAGAAAGAAAAAATCAACTGTATTTAAAATATAAATACTTAAACTTAGGAATATAAAATGTGTGACACATTACGAAATAATAAATGAGAAGTAATTTTACTTGCAAACTATCTAAAAAAAGATTTGTGTTTTTCTGACTGAATTCCTTGAAATTATTACTGTTGTTATCATTCTAAGAGTTTGTTGCGTTTTTTAACGAGATTTAAATGTGTATTAATTCGCATTAATACAGTTTACTGTATTAGTGCGAACTATTTATTGCCATGATGGTGGAACATTATATATCGTAATATAATTTTCTTTTCGTTGACTGACATAGTCGATGAAAAAATCTATCCATGAAGTGGTTTTAATATTTCGCGGATTCCTTAATTCACTGTCTTTGTTATTTTCTCCCTTCACTCACTTAATACATCAAGAGTATTTAATGCGACTGTATTTGCAATGCTAATCTATAATAATACGCTTAAAAATTTATCTTTCAATTTTGGAAATAAATATGTGTAAACGTTTGACGTTGAATCGAATGAGATTATACAAGAATAATTAGAATGGATAGATTTAAGATTAAAAACGCTCTATGTACGTATGTCATGTACACTTTTGGATTGCTATCTGAGCATGTAAGGTACATTTTCTCATGAAATTTTCATGCAGAATTGAATGAGATAAAATTTAAGTCGACAGAATAAATAGCTATTGAAGGAATTTCTTCATAATAAGTTCAATTAAAAAAAAAAATTGCAATTTTTTAAATACAAATAATTTTTTTCATTCGATTAAGCGAGCAAAAAATCCATAAAAAACAATACCTCACTTGTCTGTATAGCAACAAGGGATGCGTGTATAAGTGCAAAAACAAGATTATACTTTTGCCAACACAAAAGCCTTATAACTTCTTGACTTTTAATCTTATCAATTTCTGTTTTATCTCAGTTCAGAGTATAAATTTACATCGGTAAACATACCTTACGTATTTAGATAGCTCTTTTATAGCAATGTAAAAAGTATACAGTGAAGAATAAAAAAACCGACCACTCTGAATAGCTTTTAATCTAATCATCGGATCTTCATGTTCTAGGACCAAAACTTATTGCCTCGAGGAGGGGTTTATAAGTGCAGACGATATTTCAAGTTACGAAATCAGACTAAAAAACGTACTTTTTCTCAATAAACATTCCTTTTTAACGACGGATTCGAATTTTTGACCCCCGAAATATAGGGAGTAGTCGCGATTTGGGAAATGCGGTCCCAATAATTTGGTCAGGAGAGCACTCCAAAGTTTGGACCCTTTACTGTTAAATTTACATTTTGCGTATTTCGCTACACCTCCAAAACTTTTTAAACGAAATGAAAAAATTTTGCACGCTATTATAAAATTCGTTTATCTTTGTTGATTTTAATAAGCTTGATTTAAATCAAATGATTTTTTTAAAAAAAATCACTGATTTAAATCAACTGATTTATATATATATATATATATATATATATATATTAATTTTAAAAACAGTGTTTTAATAATTGATACTTTTATTATTTTCTTTTCTTAGTTTTAAAATTTATATTAAATAAATTGCTGAATAAATTAATTTTAGTTAACGAAATTACTTTCTTTCTTGGTGGGTGTTAAATTCCAACTCATTTGAAATTACATTTTTAAAAATCGGAATTTTTTTCACAAAATTTCTTTATGGGAAATCTGATGATGTAAAAGATAATGAAAACATATTATGAGAAGAAAAAAAAAACTGTTAATAACCCTACTGCTTCAAATAGACTTTAAAAAGGAAGAATGACACTATATCAGGAAAAAAATATCTGAATTCATCAGCCTTTTTTCTTCTTCTATTTTTGGCATATTAGGGTAATTTCTTTTTATATAACCTCTAGCTTTAGAAATATACATTTTCCATCAATTTTAAATAACATTATTTGCATTTTTTTTTCTTCTAAATTCATGTTTATTAATTACTTTCTACAGCTATGCAAGTTTATATTAAGACAGCATTAGATGTTTACTGTAATTTGTACTTTCAATCTCAAGAATTAAAAAATGAGTACATAGATTTTTTTTAGCTTATGTATTTTGATATAGGATTAAAAATGAATATTTTAATATAAAATTATATATGGATTAAATAGTTATTTTTTTGATGAATGACTACATTTTTACATTGATTTTGTCATTTTAAAAATCAAGAGAATCAAAAAAAAGAAATCACAATTTTAAAATAAAATTATGGTTTGGAATCCTTGTTTTAAGTATTCTTTAAATTCTCCATTTTGTCAAGTCTTTAAATTTCAAATATGCATTTGTTTCAAAATGGTTGCTATTCATTCAAAGCTATGTATTATAATGAAAAATTATTTTAGTAAGTTAGAGCTTCTAAAATATTGTTATATTAATTTAATATTGATTAAACATTTCTAAAGTTTTTTTAATCATAAATTAAGTGTATTTGAATAAAGAAAAATCCGATTTAAATTAAAAAAATCTGATTATTTTGATTTTTTTAAAAAAAATCCTGAACCCTGATCCAAAGGTAATTTTTAGTAAATATTTATTATTTTGTATTACTTTATTTAATAATGGTCAAAAAAATTTTGAATTGTAAGGTAAAAAATTTTTTTGCATCATTTTAAAGAATATAATTTTCCATGGCAAAATACAAAATTTGAGCAAAATCGGTCGAATAGTTCCTGAGAAATTGAATTTCAAAAAGTCATATGTAATATGAGTGGTCAGATATTTAATAGGTCACAAAATACCAGTGCAAAAGCTGAAATTAATATAAGGGGAAAAAAATCACTAAAAATATGTTTTAGAGAATTATTAAGCTTAAAAAATTAAACTTGGACAATCTATATTTTCAGCAAGATTTTTTTTTCTTTCGATTTCTTAATGCATCTTTCTAAAAAAAAAAAAAAAAAAAAAAAAAAAATTTAACATGCGGTCAGAAAAACAAAACACATAGTGTAGGAAGCTTTAAATAATTGCACAATTTAAATTAATTATACCAAATTTTCCATAAGTTAGTTTTCACTCTGAAACATTGTGGAGATCATAATATTCATTATTGCCCTTGATAAAAATCTTATTTTCGTAGAGAATTAGAAGCAATAAAATAAATTTAATCTTCTAATTTTGAATTTAATTTAGCAGACAAGTAACTTCTAGCTTAAATAGTGAAATATCTCGTTTATTAATAAAAATAAACATAATTTAAATTACATGGAAGGGAAAACAGGAGTAGCCCATCAAAAAGGAAATTTGGGGTCATCTATGTCAGAAGCAAGAGTTAAAAACCTATGTCAAGTCTTATTAATATGAATTGCCATTGTTATTATTAAAATGAAATTATTGAAGACAATTTCGTTTGTTGGGTGAAATAAAAAAGCAGTCTTGTTTCGGGATAAATTTAAATATCAGCTGAAATCTAATTTCATTAAATATTTTACTTCACGTACTATTTTCATTTAAAGCTTTTAATTGACATTAGATATCATTGGGAAGATTTCAAATGTGAGGCATTTTTGATGCCAGACAAATAATTTTTCTCACTTTTAAAAAAAAGAAAAAGATTACGAGTTATTATGTATAATATAATAAGAATTTGCCAAAAGTTTTATTATATTTTAACAACGAGCAATCCTAGAAATAAACTGTCTAAAACGACAAAGTCAAATTTCGTTTTTATAATCCTCCAACATGAAAAACTAACTTCAAAACACGAATTTCAAAAAATTCATTTAGATCAAAGATGTCTTAGAATTGCTTTCATAAATCAGTATGTGTGAATAATTAAAAAAAAAAAAAATTGGGATGAGAGATCTTTGTGAAACTTTAATTAAGTGCCTACATACACAAAGTCTTTGAATTCAAGTCTTAAGAAAATAAAATGTTTACGCACGGTAGTAAAACAATTAAATTATTTAAAACAGTTTGGTCTGTCCTACGTTAATGTTTGTTTTAGTTTTATGATGATTTATTAGATTCTCACAAGACGAAATTTTAATTCAATCTTGATGCTGAATGTTAAAGCATATACAAAAATTAATGTTAATCACCAACAAAGATCAATTTTAATTTTAAAATTATTTCAGATTCAAAAATGCCTCAAGTTTGAAAATCATCACAATTAAAAAATATTGTGTATGTTAAAAAAGTAGCAAACGATGTACTAAGTACACTGCTTTTTCTCTTTGTTTAAATTACAAAAGAAGTTTAATGTTTAAAATACATTAAAAAAAAAAATTGTTAGAGATAAAATATTCTCATTGTCAAGACATTAAACATTATAAATAGGGCACTCTTATAACAGTTGATTGTCAGCCAAACGGGTTATGGAGTTGAAGGTCACATGATTTAAAGAACCGACAGCTATATGGTCAGCATTATGCACTGACCTCCTTCACTTTCAAGATAAGGTGAACTGTTTTCAAGCAGCCACTGTATAAAACCATAGTTCTTCCTAACAAACAGGGAGGGGTGTAGAGGAGTGAGAAAAAATCCATTTCTTTTTTGCAGTTTTTAATTGAATGTAAAATTTCTTGAATTTTTGTAAATATATCTTTAAAGTTAAATCCATTTGTATTTTGTAATATTTTCATGATACAGCCTTAAATTATGCAAATTAAGTTTAAATGGGAGAAAACTGACTTCACAGTGGTTAGAATTTTAAAACAATCCTGTTAGATTCCAAAGTTTATTTATTTAATACTTCCTACATGTTTTTAAAAAAATGTAAGCGAAATGTTAAGAGCCTTTGGCGTTCTCATACTGAAAAATTTGACACTACAACACTGCCAATGGTAGCTTGGTTCTTTAACCACTACACCACATTATAGATAACATAATTTGCTTGTTTTTAGATTGAAAACTAATGTTACTTCATTAAAACCTAAACCAATAATTTTAACGTCCATATTAAACTTCATAATTATTAATTATATATCTTTTTATTTAACTTTCATATCAATTGTATATACAGGAGTTGGACAAAATACTTCTACAGTGTTCCCTCGCCACTTCGTGGGTTTTTCTAAAATATTCATCAAAAATGAAAAAATACAACCATGTCGGCCGCGACATTGCGGAAAGAAGCGTAGTTTCATGTTGATGCGCGAGAGAGAAGATCCCTGCATGTCAAACTAAGAGATGAGTTGACGCAGAATACATATACCACGGGCTCTCATAAAGGCCAGGCTTCAAGCCTCACAAAGACTGTTATCACGGCTGGCAATGCTGCAGGTTTTATGCTTAAGCCAGGCCTTATTTATAAAGCCAAAAATCCACGGGCATTAAAAAACAAAAATACGGCTCTGTTGCTCGTGTTCTGGATGCATAACTCCAAGGCCAGGATAATTAAAACTCTCACCCTCGACTGGTTCCTCCATTCCCCAGATGAAGCTGTATCTGGCTTAAAGGGGCCTCCCCTTTAAGGTCCTTTTCCTGATGGACTGTGCAGGAGGCCATGCAACGGATCTGCAATATGACGGTGTGCAGATAGAGTTTCTGCCCTCGAACACTTCACCTCTAATTCAGCTGATGGATCAAGAGGTGTCATTCGTGCCTTTAAAGCACTCTACACTCGGTTTTGTAATTAATCTCATTAATTAGCACAGACATGTTTAAGTAATTATTTATACTGTTGTAAGTTTTGTCCTAAATGTGTAAAGTATAAATACTGTTTACATATTTAAAACATTCATGTATACACGAAAATTCCTATTGGCAAATCCTACTTCGCGGTTTTTCAGCTTTCGCAGAAGGTTCTGGCCTCCATAAACCGCGAAAAACGAGGGATCACTTTATACTCATTTTATCTAAACAATCATTCTTTTAGCAACAAATGTTTTGGAAGATTTTACAAGGAAAATCTTTTGGCAGTATTTGAAAGATCACGCTTAAAGCTTTTTTCAAATTAGAGACAGAAAGAATTATCTCGTCATTTCAGTCTATCAGAATTTTGCATGAATAAATATGACACCTTTTCTAAAAGCTTCAAGCATAATGTTTCAAATTATACCAACTGTTTAGCCATGTAAAATCTTCCAAAACATTTGCTGCTGAAAGAAAGAACCGCGATCACCACATGGGCCCGCATCGAAAGAGGGGCCGTCAAAACCCACATTCTTTTGTATCAAAAAACGTATTGGAAAAATGTAATATAGTTTTAGAAATTTTTTTATAGTTATTTCTTTTATTCTGATAAAATATTTTTTCAAAACTTTGCAATGAATCAAAATGATGACATAAAAAAAATAAATAATTATTGTTTAAATTACCACAGAGAACATTACAACTTAGTGCAAATATGTAAGTTAAGCTAGAGCTTGAAACCACTCTCGATAAATGTTTAAATCTAGGGAATTCCATAAACAAAG
This sequence comes from Parasteatoda lunata, assembly GCA_949128135.1. Lineage (NCBI taxonomy): Eukaryota > Metazoa > Arthropoda > Arachnida > Araneae > Theridiidae > Parasteatoda > Parasteatoda lunata. The sequence continues at coordinate 96,655,057 of OX421975.1, forward strand.
AGGGGGAAAAAAAAAGAAAATATTTTAAAGTAAAATGACAATTGATCTTAGTATTTAGGAATCATAAAACAAAGCTGTACACATTGTTTCCAGTCATGTACTAAATTAGTGACAATATAACACAATTTTAATTTGTGCCGAAGAAAAAAAAAAATGTTATAAGTGTCCCTCTGGGATCAATACTCCCACTTCGATTCTGTATATATATAAAAAGAGTAATCAATAAAATTGTATTTGGAAAAAAAGGATCAATAGGATTATGATTAAAAACCAATAATTAGCAATGAATAACTTAAATTATGATTTTAAAAATTAAGTACTGAAAACACATATACACTGTTAGCCTCTGGTTGTTTAGGTAATAATTAAATCCAATAAATAAACCTTTGCACTTTATTTTACTTTATACAGACTTGTCATAATAATTCAATTTATTAAAGAATACCCAAAAACAAATATATCAAGAATTTATAGATTAAAATATAATTTTCCTCATACTAACTTTAATATAATCATAAAAAAGTAAACTGTTTCAAAATATAGTCTTTTAAACAAACAATTTGAATCAGTAACTTAAGAAAAATATGGTAAGCATATGCACACAGTGTAATGTAAAATATGTAAGCAGGTGTACATATACATCTATAAAAAAAATGATTAGATAGTTAGTCCATTAATCATTTTATTCAAAACTTTACAACATTAAAAACCAGAATGAGAATAAACTTAATCACTGTCACTATCTGATCCTCTTCTGCCAGGTTCATTTATTCTGATATTGAATCTATATTCTTGATCACAGCCCATGTAGGAATCACTCATGTAATACAATGTATAAGTATGATCCCCAGGACTAGGAGCTACAAAGTCAAGTTTGATCTTAGCCTTTTGCTGCAAAGTAAGTCTCTTTATGGAAATGAGAGAGTTTGTTTTAGGATCTCCAATAACTACCCACCAACCTTCTTCACGTCTTTGTGGAAACAAAGGAGCAATAACAGGACCAGTCACTTCGTCTTCTCTTTCAAGTTGCACGTTCACTATAACTGTCTCTCCGCTTACAATGTTTTCTCTGTTCTGAACGTCATATGTCAACTCAATGTTTGGATATCTATTGCAGAATCTAGCAACATCAGCCATTTGAGCGTCATTCAGCTGTAAAAGTCGGTTTCTGTCTTCGTCTTCGAGTTCCATGACATCAAATACAGTGTTGATTTCTGAATCGGTACAACGCTTGATAATCTCAGTTGTAAAGTGGGGAAGCTGTTTCAAATAGGAGTCTTTACTCCACATAGCTTGTGTTACCATTTGAGCAAGTTCCATAGAAGCAATGGCAGGCGACAACCAACCATTGGAGCTTAGCACATCAACACAGGCTTGAATTAGACGGATAGCTTTGCTCAGGATCTCTTCAGTATCAGACTGAAGTTCAGCTGATAACTGCATGCGTGATAAATGAGCTTGTAAGAGTAAATTGGTCTTGACATGAGGATCACTAAATTTAGGGTTAGTCAACTTATTTGGTAATCTGTTGGCTAGTTGCTTCAGTAAATTATCCTCACGGTGTCGAATTGGTACGCTTTCATATTCAGCGGCAGAGCTTATTATTTCTAACAGACCCCTAATTTTAGTTTTGCTATTCAGAGAAACACTGAATAACTCAATTGTGGTGTAATTTATATAATAATAGGCAGCAATCATTCCCAAGTTCAGAGGTGATACATCCATTTCATCTTCAATGTTGATACATCGAGATTGCTCAAGATCATTCAAAGTGTTTTCAACAAGCTCTGACAAGTGGTCAGATAAATGTCTATGGGTTACACCTTGCAGATTATAATAGTTTGGATTTTGCGTCATTCTTCGGTACAGGAAAGTCCAAGTTAAATAATCAACAGCATCTTGCTTGTTATCAATGGTTTTGGTCACAATTTCAGCATTAAAGTGATCATGAAGACAATGATCTAAATGGCTTTCAACGGGTAAAGGTTCATATAAAAATTTTGTGAAAAAATCCTTCTTAGAACTCTGACATAAAAGAACACACTTTCCATCATCATCAATAGTTGGGCGATTTGCACGCCCAACCATCTGAAGAACATCAGTTATGGAATAATCTTCATAGGTATGAATCTTTCCATTATAAAACTGAGTATCCATTATGACCACTAAATAAGATGATAGCGATAAACCCCAGCAAAGATTTCTGGATACTACAACAACTTGGATCGCACCGCTATCAAAAAGTTGCCCAATAGTTTTAGTATCATTTGTACTCAAACCTTCATGTAAGTAGGCAACACCATTGCCAATAGTTTCTTTTAAAGTCTTATCCTGAATTTTATCAACAAAGGGTTGGATATCGTCATCAGTACAATGAAGGAAACGAGTAGGTTGTGCTTCTGAAGCACAGTAAGTCAAGATATCAATTGCAGTTAGTCGAGATTGCTTTCGAGAAGGAACAAAAACGATAACTGGTTTTCTTGGTGAAAGTCTCGTAATTGCTTGGTACACAGGCTTACTCATAGCAAGAAGACGAGAAGCATTATGTGTGATGTTAAATCCTTGGATGTGGAGCTCAAGTTGTACAGGCCTTACATTTGGTGGAAAGTTGAATGTAGAGTTAGGACTTGCACCTAACCATTGAGCAATATCTTTGGCATTGGCTAAAGATGAGCTCAAAGCAACTATACGAATAGGCTTTTCAATCTGTGACGAGATATATCTCATACGTGAGCAAATAACTTCTAAAATTGGGCCATCTTCTCCACCAATCAGTTGCAATTCATCAACAATAAACAAATTTATGTTCTGGACATTTTTACGTTGCTTCCACCTACGTGATAATACATCCCACTTCTCAGGAGTACTTATAATAATGTTGCCTTTAGCCAAAAGCTTCAAATCTGTACCAGTTTCACCAGTCAATAAGACAACTTTCTTATTCATTGGTTGGGAAGAAAATTTAACAGTCCAATCAGCATAAATTATTTCAGCAAGCGGTTCTTTAGGAGTGACATAAACACAACGAGCATCAGCATTTTGAGAGAGCAGGCGCAATACTGCAAATTCAGCACAGATGGTCTTTCCACTTCCAGTGGGAGCTCCGATAAATACATTGTCGTCACTGTTATATACAGAGTTAAATACTTGTGTTTGAATAGGATTGAAGTATGGAAACTTGTCTTTGTATAATGATTCAAAGAAAGGATTTTGCAAAGCAGACACAGGTAAAGGTTGCAAGTCCAAAAGTTCGGTTGGAGGAGGATACTTCTCAGGAAGTATCAGATGACGAAATGATACTGGCAATTGGGTTTCTGATCCTATCCACTGGTCAGATACGATTCTAATAAAATATTGAGGCGGAAGAGGCTCAAACACAGGAACAAAAAATTTCACAATATGTTCATCCTGACAGAACTTGCTTTTGAGTAAGAAATACTCATGATGAAGAATAACTTCACTATCTACATCTTCAACCAGAATCCAGAAAGCTTCAGAGCTACCATGAACTTTTTCATCCCACTGGAAATCAGGTGTAATAGTCAACTCTACTCGCAATGTAGCTCGAGTTACAGGTTGAATATGAGCAGATAGTTCCAGTTTCGGGAACTGATGTACATATTTATGAACAGTTTTACCTAATTTAGGCATTCTCAAAAGCTCACCAATTTCATTTGGTCCTAAATCATATAATCTCTCCCAAGGGAAATTTTTCTTTTCTATTTTCTTTACAACTTCTTCTGGTATCTTTTTAAACTGACGAAGAGGTGACATCGATTGCCACATTCGACGTTTTATCATTTTGCACAAACTTAGAGCTTTATCTGTCAATTGTGCCCAACCTCTATGAAGCACGATTTCAAAAATGGCTCGCATCAATCTATCTGCACTTTGAGTTATATAAACCATATCAGCCATTAATGCCAAGCCTTCAAGTTTCAGTTGAGAAATATAAGCCTGAAGCAATACATTCACTTTAGCACTTGATTCTTCAATGCTTTCCTTAATTGGAATGGGAACTCGTTCCATAAGTTTTTGCAATTCTAGCTTTTCTTCTTCTCGGATATTTAAGTTCTTGAATTCACTAGACAATGAAAACACACGGAAAAGTTCAATTTCACTCAATGTTTGCTTCAATAGCTGTGTATATGTAGTCATTGTCTCAAAAGTACAATAATAATGACTTGCAATCCTTCCAATTTCAGTTATTTGAAATACACCAGCTTTTTTATCAAACTTCAAAAGATTACTCTTATCTAACAAATTTGCAGCAGTAAAAATCAAATCAGCTCTATGCTTTTCTAGTAACTGATCTTCCGAACTATCTAGGATTCCATAAAGAGAAGGATTTCTGAGCATACGTATATATAAGTATGAATATCCCAGCCAAGTAACTGCTTCTTTCATGTTTTGAATATTACCAAGGACGATTTCTGCATTTAACATGTCAGGAAGTTTGCTAATCATTTGACTTTCAACAGGTAATTGTTGATTTAATAAGGATAAATAATACTGGAGTTCACTATGGTTAGTAATTAAAATACCTTCTCCTTTGGTATCATACTGTGGTCTACCAGCTCTACCCAACATTTGAAGGACATCCAATGCTCCTAACTCTACCCATCGCCCCTTTTCAGGACTGTAAACTTGTGTGCCTTTTATGATGACAGTGTGAGCAGGAAGATTGACACCCCAAGCTAAAGTAGCAGTTGAAACAAGCACTTGAATGTGACGATCAGCAAACAGATCTTCAACTAAAGTACGGTCTACACGGCTCATACCTGCATGATGGATAGCAAAACCATAAGGCAAGAGATCTTTCAATTCTAAATTTTTTACTTGGTTCGCTTCAGTTTCTAATACAGCCGTAGATGCAGAGCCCCCACGCAAAAATTGCCCAAGTGTATCTTTTTCTAAACACATATCTCTAATTTCTCTAGCAGTTTTCCCAGTCTCTTTTCTCGAATGAACAAAAATCAAAACTTGATTTTTACCCGCATGTTCCATGACTTTTTCGTATAAAATTTCTTTCATCAGCATAAATCGTTTAATGGGCTTCTTTTCAGTAATACCAATATACTGTTGCTCCAGAGGGACAGGCCTGAAACTGTTATCAAAATAAAATAGACCAGTGGATGGAGTTACTCTAAGGAAACTGGCTACATCTTCATAATTTGGCAAAGTAGCACTTAGACCAACAAGACGCACTTCCTCTTGTGTCATTTCAATATTACGAATAGTCCTAGCCACCAAAGCTTCTAGAACAGGTCCTCTTTCATCGTGCAGGAGATGAATTTCATCAAAAATCATCAACCTTACAAGTTGTGTATAGGTACGTTCACCACCTTTTCTAGTAACAATGTCCCACTTTTCAGGGGTGCACACAATAACTTGAGTAGCATTAATTTGTTCTCTTGTAAGCTGATGATCACCAGTCAATTCAGATACTTGAATGTTATAAGAACTAAGTCGTTTGCTGAAATTTCCAACCATTTCTTGAACCAAAGATCGCATGGGAGCAACATATATGATTTTAAACTCATCAGCATTAATAGTTCCATCTGCATTGATGTGTTTTCCAATTTCTCGCATCATACACAACAATGCAACATTTGTTTTACCAGCACCAGTTGGAGCACATAAAAGTAAATTTTGATCAGTCTCTAATGCAGCTTTGCAAAGACGGCTTTGGATTCGATTTAGGCTTTTGTATCCTTCAAATGCATGCTGAACATATTTGGGTAGTTTTTCAATAGGCATTAAAGATTCATTAGAATCAAAAGGTTTGGGTTTTAATGCTGGAACATGGATTTCTTCATAGCCACGCCTTTGCTTTCTAAAAGATCCATCAGGCAGTTGACAGCGTTTATTGGCCATAAAGTGACTACCATGTGCGAAAGTAAGATCTTCCAAATCTAGCATACGACACTGCTGTAATTGAGGAACACTTTCACCATCAATGTCCATAGCTTCAATGTCAGCATCCACTCGAGCTTGGCGGACTTGAGCACGTCTTTCTCTCTCTTCTTGAATAATATCCTCCTTTTCAGTGTTTTCTAACTGACGTAGTATTTTTTCAAGTTCCGGATCATTTTGCATTTTTTCTTTTAATTTAGTTTTTTCTGCACCACTTTGCAGAGAAGCAAGAAGAGTACAGTATAAAATCATTTGCCTACGTTGACGCAAAATTTTAATGAACTCAAACTGGTTATAACCCAGAAGTAAAACCAACTGATTTTCAACATCACGGTCATCAACAGCTGTTTTTAAGATTTCCAAAACTTCTCCAGCTCTGGTTTGGGCAATAACAGGATCATCATAAAACTTACTTAGCTTTCTTTGCAACCAATATGCATCAATATCTCGAGGATGCAATCCTTTACCACTTTTTCCAAGGGTGTCTTGGCTTGCACCTAAATTTGTGGCATGAAGAGTACTGTCAACAACAGCTTCGTCACCTTCATTTTCATCATTAGAGTCATCATCTTTAACTTCTCCACATATATCTTCTTCTTCGTCATCAGATTCTTCAAACTGCACATTCACACCATAGGTTTCATCAATATTATCTTCAGTAGTTTGAACTTTGTCATCAACTCCATAATCATTAATTTTCTTGCACAAGTTAACTAAAACTGCATATCGTTCTTGGGCCAAACTACCAAGTAGCCCTTCGGTTTCTTTTCTCCTTTCTATGTCGTTTCGAATTCGTTCATTTTTTAGGACTGCAAGGACTTCATCAGCTGCACCACACAAAATGTCTCTAGGTTGATCACCTAAAGCTTCTTGAATAAAGCTAAGTAACACTTCATAAGTTTGCTTTGTTTCCGCAGTTTTAGGTCGATATAAAATTCCTACCATATCTTCAATACCTTCAGAAAGTAATGTTTGTCCCTTAAGCTTAGAGAAATCATATTTTGATTCATCTTTTTTTAAGCGTTTCGCTTTTTTCTCCTCAGCTTTAGCCGGTTTAGTACGCTGATATCGATCACCCATACGGGATCCTTCCAATTTTCCAACAAGTGATACAACTTCACCTGTAGCCTCATCTCTAGGCCGTCTTTCTATTAGACGAGTATCAGCTTGTAAAACTAAATTGGAATTAGCTTTATATTCGAATTGTAGCGAACGAGCAGCAGCATCCGCCATTTTTTTAAGCAAAATTTGTTTATTTTCGTTTGTATAGAGTGGAGTTGTGAAGAAGGATCAGAACAAGTTGTTGAGTATAGTAAAGTGCTGCGAGCTCTCTGAGTATAGTAAAGGCTTAATTTAGCCTATCAAGATTTATATGGCTCTTCTTCGAATTCAACATGCTTCCACCTTGTGTGTTGGATGAACAAGTTGTTTTTACGTTTGTTTTGGTTTTGTAGCAGTTAAAAATGTCTGTTACTTTAGATATTCGTCTTAAACCTATAAACCTTTGTCAAGTAGAAGAACAGATAGCAAAAATACAGAGAAAGACATCACAAAAAATACAGGGCACGACGGGATTCGAACCTGCTCCCTCTACGCTTAACAGAGCGTTTGGCGGGCAATACGGCTCGGCCAGAGAGGCCCATCAGAACAATAGAAAAAAACATTTATTTTGAGTGCTCATTGAAGCATTTCGACTACAAACTATTTTCTGCTATGCACATGAAAAAGTTTTGAAACTACATAAGGAAATGCCCAAGCAGGCACTTATCACATAGACGAGTGCGAATCGGATGCAGTGAGAAAAGCTCATTATTATTATTAAAGGATGATTGGATGCAAAAAATTCATACACGAATTTTTCATGTGGGAAGGAGAACTCGATTAGTATAATATTTTTAACCATGAAATAATCGCCAGTCAGTTTCTCGTTTCCGCCCATGAATTTTTTAGCGTGCAGTGAGAATGGCCTTTTACAGCTTCTAAAGTGCTGTTTTCACTGTAAGCGAATAATTTACGAAAGCGAATTTGAAGAGTGAGAACTTGATTGTCGAACTTTATTTGCCCACGGAAAATTCAAAAAGCAGGATATCACTCGCTTCTCCAAAATCATATACGCGATATTTGCACACGATTAGTAGTCAATATTCGCACATGCGTTAATAGCTCCTGAAGGGTTAATTAACTGCATGAGATTCGCTCACCTCTAATCTCCGACGAAGAAGATTGAGTTAATGATTGGTCAAATGTATTTCATCGCAAAAATTCACCTATCAGGTTAAATTTTTTTTGCTTTTGAAGGAATATGGAAGTGCATTAAAATGATGCAGTAAAAACAATTTCTTAGTACTTGCAGTCAAAAGAGCATCCTTACTGAATGCAGTTGCCACAGCCCAGATCTCCACCAGCGAAATATGAGATGCTGATTGGTGAAATGAATTATTTGATGAAAATTTCACCAATCAGGCTTAATTTCTTTTACAGGCGGTGATTGCATTTGAGACAACTATATTTGGTATGAAATCTCTTTAACAGGCCAGTATCCCCGCATGAGAAAAAAATCGCATATGCGAATCAGGATATATGAGTGAGGTCTTGATTGGCGAGTTTGTGCATAAATTTATTTCACATTATCATCCGGAAAATTTCCACATACAGTGTGTTGTGATTGGTGTCTAAAGCAATATTCTCACTGCATATGGCAGACGCAACCTTGATCACCGCCAGGAGAGAAAGATATCCTAATTGGTAAATCTATCAATCACTGGAATACTTCACCGTTCACGATGAGTTGTTGCAGTTCACTAACGTCGCACTAGAGCTGCATAATGGGCTATTGGCGGCGGTCTGGGAAACATCCCTGAGGATGAACCGAAGACATGCCATCACAATTTTGATCCTCTGCAGAAGGGATGGCACCCCCGCTTCGGTAGCCCAACGACCTGCACGCGAAGTCGAGCACTTTACGGTAGAACAGTTTAACGAGGACCGATACCGCCCACCCTCGGACCCTACGCAGGCTGATCTAAGTGGTCACCCACCCGCACACTGACCGCAGCCAGTGATGTTTGACTTCGGTGATCAGCTGGGAGCCGTGTCTTAATGATCAGTCCACTGCGGGACCCGTTCACGATGAGAAATACGTGAATAAGTATTTACAGGCATTTGTCATTGTTTAATCTCTCACGCATGTACAAGAAGCATGATTTGTTGACCAACATGTGTGCGCATATGCGTGAGAGTTAGTTAAAATGCATTTCGTTCACAAATGTAGCCACGTCCGGTTAGAATACCATAATTACAGAAAGCGGAAATAAACCACGAATAGTCGGCGATGCGTTTGAGATTCTGATCTGCGAGGTTTTCACAAGTATGGTGCCATTCATCCTGCATTGCGCCCTAGGCGCGAGTTTCGCGTGCGAATATTTGAAACATGTTTTTTGCTAAACTATTTTCTCGCTCATTTTTCGACAGTGGCATAAATAACTACCCGGCTACCACCGCGGTGCGGGGGGAGGCAGTGTAAATGAGGTGTGAAGGCGCACGATCCAGAAGTAATACACTATGATAGGGGTTCCAATTTGCGGTTCGCTGCAGCCCCTGAATATAATTTTAAAAAATAATTATTTTGTTTGAAAATAAAGAAAATATTAGAAATTTTTAATTGCACATCTTTCAACGGGCCAAACTAAATCAATACAGATTGCTTTTCGATTGCTTTCTTTGATGGTTATAGCAGCAAATTTCCAAAGCTTTTAAAAATGTATCATTTTTATTTCGACAAAATTATGATACATCAATTTCGATTTTTAGTAATCTCTTTTAAAGCTCTTTATTTGTGTCCAGTTTATAGTTAATTTCAGTAACTTTTCGATCGTGTCTTAGGAGGTAATTATCCACGTGTTTACAACCATTATAACAATTCGCGAATTTCGAATTGTGCAAATAGTAATAACTTTTAACGAGCTTTACTTGTGTCAATATTATCTTACTATATTCTAAGTATTCTCTTTCTTTAAGTACTTTATTTCTTTAGGTACTATTTCTGTATCGTTTCTCTAAGCTTAACTTGCAAATAAGTTCTGACTTGTACTCGTTTTTCGAGGGATCGTATCGTTTCTCAAGTATTTTTTTCCTGTTGTGTCTTCTGCACTTATCACATGATTTTTTTTTTGTGAATATCGATATTTTTAATATGTATTAATAAAGCACTCGAATTGCGCATTTAAATGTGCCATTTATTTGTACTGCAAATACAAGGCACACAAATCTAAATGGTATCGCAAATCAAAGAGATTTTTTAAATCGTTTTTTTAGCAGTTATTGCTACGTTTTTTGACGGGATATCAAAAATCTGATATTTTAAATTTGGTGTAATAACAATTTGTGATTTTCGAATCAGGCATTTTTATCATCATTTTTGACGAGCATTATTTGTGCCAATTAAATCGTCAATCCAAGTCATTTTTCAATCATTTTTTGTTTTGTTTTAGTGGCTACTTAATATTTCCTCATTTTCTGTTTAGAATCTTCAATAATTTTTAATACAATATTGTCATAACAAGCGAAATTAGAACATGGGTCTCTTAATCTGTTTACTGTTTTTGAACTTTGTTTCTAATTTTTTGTAACTTAAAAAAGAGCTCAAGCAGTGATGGGCATCATTCACGGAAATTTTATTCATGACTAATTTTATTCAGAATAAATTTACTCTGAACGATTGTTCATATGCAAAATTTAGTCATTATTTATCATTCATTATGCAAATTTATGCAAATTTTTGAAAATTGATTGATGAATAAATTCATTAGTCACGATTTCTCTGAATAATCTAGTTTTTCTGAATAAAATTTTGAATAACCAGCGAAAAATGCAAGCAGTCATTTTCATTGCGTCAATTACAGTTATCGATTACAAATGTAATTGTTGATAATTCAATTACTTGCAATGATTATGATTACAAGTAATCACAGTAACAAATAATTATTGTTTCTAATTACAAGCGGTTATGATTATTTATAATCACAACGAAAAGAGATTACAGATAATCAGAATCACAAATAATCAAACACTGGGATTGCAAGCTATCGTGACTACTTGTAATCATAAAGTAAGATTACAAGAAATCATAACTACAAGTCATCATAATCTAATCATTACAAATAATCTTAAATTCAAGTAATTGTGATTTATATGATTACAACACGAGAAGATGTAATCATATTTTCGAGTGAGTTTGATTACATTGTAATAGGGATTGTGAGTAATTGAATAATTTTAAAACAATGCATAGATTTTATATGTAAATGAATTGTTTAGTTTACTATTGTTTGGTTTATTAAATGAAAACTTTTAAACATAGGATTATATACGAAAATACGTACAAAAATACACGATAAGATTATATGTGATTATGATTGAGTAATCAAAATATATGATTACATGTAATTATGATTACATGCAATCGTGATTGCATGTAATCATAATTACATACGATTGCATACTATGTGTTTATTCAGTTCGTATGCATTATGTATGCATGTTTGTATGTGTTAACATATTTTTCTGTACATAGAATGAACGTACGTATATAAATACAGTTTATTAATGTTTGAGAAATGCATGTAAGTTCGTATGTATGTAGACGTACATATGTATATGTAGCATAATTACAATCGCTCATACATAGATATATTTTAAACTCATTCAATATTTGTATGTATGCATCATGTACGTGTATGTAAGTACGTATGCATATAAGATATATGTATGAATGTACAGATTTAAATGTAATGTATACGCAAACTTTTTTTTTACATACATTATACGTACATAATTTTGCATATAATATACATGTAAACATGTATGTAACTTTCTATGTACATATGTAGGGACAATATATATATGTACATTTACGTGTATTTATGCACGCAAGTACATTCATAGTATAAATGTAGGTATGTACGAGCATTGCATGTTTCTTAATTACAGCTATAATGAGATAGTTTTATTTTAAATAATTTTAGAACCCATAGAATTTCTTTAATTAAAATAAAATTTGCATTTGCTCAGTAAAATATTTATATATTTATAAGTTTTACTTTCATTTAAAAACATTAGAGTTTATTTGTTTTAAAATGAACTTTTGTATTATGTGATATGATGAAAAAACTACACTTTATATTTTTTCGACAAATCTGTATTTTGATACGAAGAAAATATTTCATTTTTAAAAAGTATCAGTTTGATATTTTTCAGTTTTAAATGAATTCCAAAATTTAAAAGAATATAATTTTATGCAAATATATTACTAAGTTGACTGATGAAAAAAAAAAGGAATTAAAATAAATTAAAAAAAAATATTATTTAAAGGAATTTAATTTCATGCAAATATTTTACTAAGTTGTCGGATAAAAGGAACTGCGTCTGAAACGCTGATATTTACGTTAAAACTATCATAATTGTCGTCAATATGTCTAGGTACTTGGACATGTTGCTCTTTATTCTAGAAAGGGTTATGCACCCCTGCATGAATTACAATAAAAATATTTTTTATAAGATACATTTTTAATTCACTTTTCAAGTAATAATAACCCATTATATAAACTTTGAATATATTATTGTAATAAAGTGAATAATTTTCCCGCATTAGTAATTATTATATATAGTAATTATTATTATAATCTCGCATTATTAAAAATAAAATTTCATTTATAATAATTGTGGTAAGTTGTTACGTGCATACAATGTTCCAATTAAGTACTTTTCTTAATTTCGCCTTTAGGATTATTTATTAATTAAAATTAAAATTATTTTAATTCAAAAATGTAAACTAAAATAAGTATAAATATTTCATATTAAAATTTAAAAAAAAGAAGTTAATTCTAAGAGAGGGTGCATTTATGAATCTTGCAGGGGGGCGCACCTGATTCTATGAACGCCATTAACCGTATTACTTTGAAATCATTAATTTGTGGGGTATTCTTGTGCGGTATATCCTTCCCTAATGATGCACACTGCTTAAGTGAATATTATATTTAATCACCAAGATTTCTCTATCACTTTCAGACAGTGGAAAGAAATGTCAAACTTGTGTCAAAGGCTTCGAATGAAATATACGAATAAAGCTAGATATGGATATGTCAGAGTAACATTAAAATCGAGATCAGTTATGCCTCATTTCCCAAATAAATAAATAAATAAAAAATCAGACTTAAGATGCGTAGTAGATAAAAAAAAGGAACATAAACAAAGCAGTAAACTAAACCAAAGAATTCAACTCCATTGAAAATCTTTTTTGTGTAACTGTAAATATAATGTAAATATATCGCACCCAAAAATTAAATGGTGGTTGGGTAGAATGAAGGTTAAACTAGCTGTATAATGCGAAAATAATATTAATAATATTATTAAAAAGAAGAGGTTAACTTTTAATAACTTTTGTTCTAAATGAGCAGATCTTCACGTTTCAGGACTTAATCTTGATTTTAAGACTTAAGTGATTTAAGTGACTTCAAATATGCTCATTAATTAGAGCAGACGATAATTTAAGTTATGAAATCAAACACAGAAATGTATTTTCTCTGAATAAACATCCTTTTTTTTTTCTTCGACGGATTCAGATTTCTAATCCCCAAAATATAGCCGCAATCTGGGAAGTAGGGTCCTAATAGTAAAAGTCACAAGAGCGAATCAAAGTTAGTGTCTCTTAATGTTAATTTTACATTTTACGTATTTCAGCACATCTCGAAAACGTTTTGGCAAATCGAAAAATTTTTGCACACAATTATTGCATTTGTTTATCCAAAGATTACATTAAAAAAATAACTTTTAGTAAATATATGTATTATTTTTAATTATTTTATTTATTAATGGTCGAAAAATGTTTGAATTGTAAGATATACCATTTTTTACATCGTTTTACAGAATGTAAATTTGAGCGAAATCGGTCGAATAATTACCGAATAGTTATCGAAAAGTTCACTATTTGAGCCAACTTAATTTTTTTAAAAAAGCGTGATTTTTTTTTTGTTGAAGTTTTCATTAATTTTTAAAAGCGTTGCGGAAAAATGAGATTCCTTTATTCTTTGTTCAAATAGGCAACTTTTCCGCACCGAAGTGCTCCGAAATTCAAAAATTCATTTTTTTTAGCATATTTTAAACTTTTTATTATTATTATTTTTTCTCATGATAGCATATTTATGGAATAAAGGTTTATATTTTTGAATTGCTTATTGGAAATTATTATTAAATTTTTTATTATTAAGTGTTATAATTATTAAATTTTATATTTTTACCTATTATAATTACTAAATTTTATATTATTTAATAATTATTAAGCTTTATTCCAATAATTATTGGAAATAATTATAAATGAGAAAGGTTTCCATTGTTCGTAAATATTTTAGTTATATTTAAATTCTGGCATAAAATTTATTTGTACCAAAGTAAGCCTATCAACCTAATTTAAAATAATAACAATAAAAAAACGAAAAAAAAAATGGTTTAAATGAAAAAATGGGGCTATTAAAAAAGCCCCAAGTTTTAGTTTTTATAGCAAAAACTATTTTAAAAAATTCAAAACTTCTAAAAAGAACTCAAGAGTTCTAAAAAAAAAAAGGTTTTTATTGAATAAAAAACTTCCTTTTCCTGCTTTATGCACAAAAATAGTTTTATAAGTGTACTTGGTTTTACAAATTTCTTTTTTTTTTTTTAAATTTCACTTTGGAGAATCTTGATTAATGAATTTACAGATACGATAACTAAATGACAGATGTTCTAATAGATGTCGCTACGGTCCTATTCGGAGTGATTTACTGTAAGACATAGACTTTCTCTTTTATTTTAAACTTATATTGTACAATACGCAAAAGAGAAGATGAAAACAGATTAACAATTTTTGATATATATATTGATTTTATTTGCACGTACTAAGCTGAAATCTAAGATTGCAACTCTTTCCCATACTTTGAAGGTCGAAAAATCAATTATATGTCAGATTTAAAGTAAAAGTCTACACTAATTAATTTGAATATTTAAATTGCTTGAATTATTGAGACTGTAGGGGAATAGTTAATCATTAGATCATTCTTAATTTGTGCGCTGACGCCTTGATAATAGAAGTAAAAAATTCTTTTTTTTCCCTATAAGCTGACTCTGAACGGAGAAACAAAAGAAAACTTTAAAATTCTTATTTATTACAACGTATAATTTTTAACATTTTAATAATTTTGCGTGAAATATTAGAATGTCATAATGCGCATACATTGCCAGTAAAAAAATAATAAAAAATCTATTTATTTATTTATGCAAAAATGTCTTCTTTTCTTTCTTTCTTTTTTTTTTTTTTTAAACTGGCATTATGTATGAATGCACGAATTAAATTATAGTGCAAATAATTATCACACGCATTTAAGTTTTGACACACCATAGTTAGCAAAAATTTATCCTCAAAAAAATTTATTTAAAGCAATATCGATATGTAATATCAAAAACAAGATATTAGTATTTATATATCTAGGATAACGAAACTTAAAAACAAACAATTTCAGCTTTGGTATTAAAAACCTAATTTTTCAAACCTTATGTACCAAGTTTCATAAAAAATATTGAATATTTATTAGAACATTAAGTAAAATACTTAATAATGACATTTTCTGAAATACAATTTTCTGAAACAAAAAAAGACACAAATTGTTAAAAATGGAAATAAATCTTCATTATTAATGATCGCTTTTCTCCGGTCTTTAGTTTCATCAGACGTATAACGTTGTTTTCCGACTTTCGCTTGTTACTTCCCATTTTTCGGAATTGTGGGACCGGGCATTATTTTTCATACGTGGGGAATTGCATGGCTTTTAAAAAAATCGCTGCAAAGTTCCATTACATGCAATATTCAATCATTTATTTTAAATAAATAAATGCATATTTTTTTGTTACTTATAACAATGTGTAACAATAACCTATTATTTTAGTAAACAATAAAACCAACTAACACAAACCGAATTATCTCTCATCAGTTCTCATTTACTATACACCTGAAGGTTAGGTTAAATTCCCACGGGTAAAAGAAATTTATAGAACTAGAAATTGGTCACCATGACAACCGACGCTTGACCTTCAAAAATAACTCCTTCGTGTCACGATATGTTGAAGATTTAAGTAACGAAATATTTTTCAGTAGTTTCGTTTCGCACGAACATCCAAACCTATAAAGCTAAATATAAATAAATAAATAAAAAAAATAGAGACTTTCATAGTAAAAGTACTAATAACTAAAAAGCTTAAATGGACTAGCTTTGGATGTAACAGAAGCCTAAGATATAAAAATTTATGGAAAAATGTTTAGAACTTTTCAAAGCCATTAAAAATAAATATATTTTATACTTAGATTTTAGAATAAATTAGATTTTTTTAGGCTTAAGAAAGGCTCTCTGAAACAATTTTAAAAACGTGGCCTATCATTATAATGCCTCGAGCCCTTCAAAATATTCATAAAGCAAATCTTTTTTAGTTAAAATTGCCTGAAAACTTATTTTACAATCAACAGGAATCTAACTTTTTGTAATTTAGATAAATGACGGCACTGTCGTATGTCGCTATCAAATCATAACTATACATTAAGGTGAACTTAAAAACTTGGAATTTTTTTCAAAATTTAATTATGTATCAATTGATTTAGTCAAATTTAAAGTCTTCTGTAATGAGCCTAAAGTTTCATTTTTTAGGACAAAAAGTGAATTTCAGATTTTTTTTAAAGCATAAATATAAAACAAATTTTAGTTCTTAAATTATGTAAAATTAAAGTAACAAAAAAATTATGTATGAAATGTAACTTTAGACTTTTCGAAACATCATTAACACGTATGAATATTTTCACTTTTCAATCCAATCTTAAAGTTAGATTACATGTAGATTCCAGGGGACTAAATGTTACATTTCAAATATGATATTTTTTTTTCTGTTACAAACTTGAAATATTAAATTTCGGAAAAAAAAAAGTTTTGCGTGACATCATCATACTGACGAATGCTGTTACCAAATCAGAAATATATATTTCAAATCATAAATATACATCACTTTCTTACCATAGCAAATTCTTTGATGGCCCATGGAACACGTTATCTTATCTCTCTATCCTTAGATGTTTATGATCTCTCAATTTATCAATGATGTTTTTTGACATGGTTCATAAAGTCTTTCTGATCGAAATGCTGAGTAATCTCTCTCGCATGCAGTATATTTCCGTAGATGGATACAATGTTCCCATCAATTTCGGATGATTGGAACCGGGGAAAAAGGCAAATTAAATATACTCTCCCATTTCTCGACGTCGTCCGACCATTAATCGGTTCACTACGTTGAATGGCTGGACAGGATTGAGAAACCTCTTTTAAGGCTTTTACACTGTTTATAGCATTCCATGAGACGAGCAGATAAATTCTATTAATGGAATGTGTCATCAAATCTTTATATAAAGTTAATTTGAAGCTCCGAAGAGCATATGAAAAGAGAAAGTTTTACCAAGATTTGGTTATAGCTTTGGTTTTAAAGTTTTACGTGATGATCAGATATTTAAACACTGGCTTAACTAACATAGGAATGGTAGTTTTACATTATTGGGAATCATGTTAAGTGCTGGTCTTGGCCATCTATTGGTTTTGCCATAGTATTAGCAGTAAGAAGGGTTATGTTATACGAAAAAAAATGTATCTTATTTCATTTTATCTAAAGCCCTGGTTATTTAGATACTGGATATCTAGGTAATGCGGGGCTTTAATTTTATCAACAACCAAACTGAAATGCCATGCTTACAAGTTTATTCGAACATTTTAAAAATTTAATCATCGTAAAATTTAAATTAATTTAATAAGCATGATATCTCATTACGTATGGATTAATAAAGTAATAAAATGAATTTTTATTTTTGGAATAGTATTTTACAAACAATCAACGGAATAAGCACATCGTTTTATGTTGTATGAAATAATGTGTTTCTTTAGTTAGTTGCTGTTGTTTGTTATTGTTCTTTTTCAATTATTTATGCCGGAATCCTTAGTTTTCACCTATAGAAAAAAGTGTAATTTTTAAATTATTTAAATGAAGTGAAGATTTACTTTTGTTAGATATAATTTTGGTGCTTAAAAATATATATCAACTATAGTTTATCATAATATAGAAATTTTTGTATTTGATGATTTTTTTTTCTTTTTAGATGGTAATATTTGTAGCGCTATCAATCTGTAATTTTATTAAAAATGACCAGTTATTTTAAAAAGTATAAGTGCCAATGGAGTCACCAAGAAGTTGGAGAAATGGAACCTTTTAATTTTCAAGATGAATATAATATTTCGAGTAACTTTTATTAATAGAACAAACGACGCTACTTATTTCCATTTAAATGATAGTTCACCTTAAAAATGATAGTTTACCTTTAAATGATAGTTTTTTAATAAAAGCGAAAGATGAATAGAAAAAAAGAAAGAAAGAATAAAAGAAAATCGGAACTGTGAAAAGATAACCAAACACATTTTTTTTCAGAAAGCAGACGATAAAAATTACCTATATTAACAGAGTTTTTCTTTTTTACAGATTTCATTTGGCAACTTCATGAAATTAAAATAGAACATTTTTTAATTTTCATTTAATTCGTACTTGTTCTGTGTGTGCACGTAAAATGCTTATGGTTATTGAAATTATGTGAAAATGTTTGATTAAAATACAGACAACGACGGAAAGCTGATATACTAAAGAAAACATGATATACTTCATGTTATAATTTTCTTTATATTTTTTTCAATATATTTTTTTAAAACTGTTCCTAATGTAGAAATGGGTTTAAAGAATATTTTTTTTCTGTCTTAATTTGTTTTATTAGAACAATAATTACTTATTAAATACTATTCCTTACATAATGTATTTTGTTTTTACTCTAAAATATATCAAGAAGAAATTAAAAATATTTAGCATGCATCTCGGCATTGTAAATCATGATTTTTTAAAAATTATTTGATTTATTATCTGTCTATTTGAAATCGTTGCATATACAATGTACAGCTGCATTCACATATGAAGATTCGCGCAGGTGGTTTGAATAAATGGTTGTTTAAAAATTGGACTGCGTTTTACAGAAGCCTCGATTTAAATCGGGGCTCTAAAATTCTTTAGAACAAATTAGAATGCAGATTACGTAACCAACTAAATCTTCCATTATCATTGCAAGCACTTTCCTCAGCAATGATAGACACTTAGAAGTCGATTCCTATGGCTACAGTGTAAAAAAGTTTGGTGAATAATTGCTATGATTTTGGTGTTGTGGTAAAGTAAAAATTTTTTTACAGTACATGTAGTCACATTTTTAGTTACTTTTTTCACTATTATAATTTTATTAATTTATTTTTTATTCGTCTATTTACCTACTGACAACACATAATTTCATGCGCATTGGAATCAGTTTTGTAGCTTCATTTTAAAAACATTTCGTACAAAAAACAAGCACATTTTTAGTAATGTATCCTCATTTAATCTATCGTTATTTTGTAAATTTTATTAAATTTTTTTCACGATAACTACAGTTCTGCTCTTAAAAATGTATTTCGTTTATTTTACCACCAAAAATGGCGTCAACTCTACACCAATTTTTTTTAAAGTGTACCAATCGTGAGCAGGTAGAATATCTGCTAGTGCAGATTATGTGTTTTTTCGATATAATTGTGTTTTTCTGGATTTTCTTTTCTATTTTAATTTTTGAATTTTTAAAGCATTGTGTTTTTATTCTTATTTCGTCTTCCATTATGGGGCCTCGGGGCACAGTCAGTTTTTGGACGAACCACTGACTACTAAAAGGTTTCAGCATGTTAGCAGGGCAGTGTGTCCCCTGAAGAAGTACTGTTTTTGCTGCGAACCTGCGAATATTAGTAGCCATCAAATTAAAAAAAAAAAAAAAAAAGTTGCGTTAGAACCATGCTTCTTTTCCAAAATAACGTTAAAGGTAGTAGCCAAGAATCGCAACAAGCCACTGTTTTTTTTTTTGGATTGCACCATCCAGTACACTATTTTTTGTTAAAATTAGCACACTACGAACTACACACTACGAACGTAGCACACTATAAACTACGAAAAAAGTAGCGACTACAGTAGTTTTACTACTAGTAGTTAGCTAATTCCGATCGCTGATTCAAGCTGCGAAAGGGAAATAATTTTGCTTTTTAAAAAAGTTATTTTTGTTAGTATTATTTGTTTGTTAACAAATTGCTTTTTCCCTCTTCTAAGTCAACCTATTTTTTTTCATTTATACTATCATCTATTATTTTCTTTCAATGAGTATACCTTTAAAGACATTTAAAATAGATGTTTCAGTTTAAAATAAATTAAATAAATTTCGAACATTTTTATTCAAGCTTATTTCAATTTCATTCCATAAAACATTTAAATGTGTTTTCTCCGTACTCATCACTTTCCCACTCTGAATACAAAATTGAATTTAAATTGAAAGAATCCAGAAAACTGAATTTAAGGGAAAATAACTTTATTCAAAGAGTTAGAATAAAAAAGTTATTTCGGAGCAAATGTAAATTAAGCTTTATTTTTCAATAGCAAATGAAAATAAATGACAGAAGAAAATACGGTTTTGAACATTAGATCTAAAGTATGCTAGAACTTGAAGTTCGTTAGTATCTATAAGCTATCCATCAATTTTATTGGTTTTAGTAAGCATCCAAGGTCGAATCGTTGGCTATCTCATGAGTATCTATATGCATATATAAACACATATAAACACATATCTCTCTATATGTATATATAAACACATAAAAGAATTAGAAAATAAATTTTGTGTTTTATTGGGAAAATGTAAAGATTTTCTTCAGGACAGATTCTTTTATGATGGCGAATAGTGATATTTCAAAATAATGAATAATTAACCTAAAATAAAAAGCATTCTTTATAATACATCCATGTCACTAAAAATTTAAAAAATTTTATTGAAAATGAGTTTAAGATAAAAGAGGAAAAGCAAAAAAAAAAAAAAAAAAAAAAAAAAAAAAAAAAAAAAAAAAACCTTACCGATATGGTGTAAAATAAAATAAAAATTCTAATCTAAGAGTTAACAAAAATCAATAAAAAATAAATTGGTAGTATATACTGTCATCAATGATATAAACACTTTAATAATAATGATAATAATTGAAAAATTTAAGTAATAAAACCCATAATAGAAAAAGAAGTTAATAAAACCATAAAAATGTATTTAAATTGTAACATCATTAAAAAAAACCATTCAAATAGATTATATTTGTAGAGCTCAACTTAGAAACGCAACTTAGGTATAAACAATTTCATTTGTTTTCCTTCACTCATAGAGTGACTGTTTATAGGTCAGAGGCTACATGCATGGATAGAAAGCCGTTTATAGACTTTATCTTCCATTCATTCATTCTTTCATAACAGTAAAGTCTACATGTATATATATACACCAAAGAGCCATTACATTATGACCACTCTCCATCTATAACAATGTATGGTGTGGCAATGTATGGTAGTATGGTGTGGGCAATGTTTTCATGGGGCACATTAGGATTCATAATCCTCATAGAACAATCCCTGACATCTGTAAGCTACTTAAACATAGTTGCAGACCAGGTTCACCCATTCATGGCAACAGTTTTTCCTGCGGGGGGTGGTGTTTACCAACAGGATAATGCTCCATGTCATAAGGGTCGAATCGTCATGGATTGGTTCGAGGAACATTCCAGTGACTTTCAAGTCATGTCTTGGCCCCCAAATTCACCTGAGCTTAATCCAATAAAGCATTTGTGGTCCTACTTGGAAAATCAAATTCGTGCTGCCACGCTACCCTCTCGCAATGTGAGGGAATTGCAGGACCAGTTGGTGAGCGCTTGGTACCAGATAACTCAGCCTACCTATCAGCACCTTGTGGAATCAATGCCACGGCGAGTGCTAGGTGCTAGCAGTTTTGAGGGCTAAAGGTGGTCCTGCATGTTATTAGCAGGGTGGTCATAATGTAATGGCTCTTCGGTATATATATATATATATTTAGAGCATAGCATTAGAGGAACACCGAACAAAATTTAACTCAGTACAAATTTTACTCAATACACATAGTATACTAAACATTTGGAGACAAGATTTATAATATTATGGCTAGAATTCATAATAAACGAATAAAATTTTTCAGAATTTACAAAAAATTCTAAAAAAAAAATAACATTTTTCAGATATTTGTTAATGACGATACAGATTATTACAATAATCAATAGTTTCGGTTTAAAACCATTGGCGTGTAGAGAAGTGTGGAATTCTCGAGAAAAGCTAGTTGATAAGGAAAACCTGAAAAAAGGAGTATAATAATGTAAATTTTGGAGAAGTAAAAAAAAAAAAAAAAAAAACAAGAAAAATTTAAATTTGAAAATCATTGGAATAACTTACATTCTTAAGATTTAAGACCATATTTTAAAATCAATCTTATAAAAGCGCAAACGAAAATTATTACAAAATTTCCGTCAAAATATTCTTTAATTTTCTTAAATATCAATGCTATTAAATTTGCTTAAAAACCATATTTTATTCTGCATAAAATATAAGATAGATTTAAAGCTAGTACTTACCTAATAAAACCTTTCATTCACCAATGTAAATATTAATTTTAATACTCTAGTAACAGATTTAAAGTTTTTAAGTACTAGGTCTTGTTGATAGATGCTCTTGGTTGTTTTCTTGGGTCCCTCTCTACATACATCTGTGATAGCACTATTATATTCTTTTAACTTTGAGTGGTTTAGAATAAACAAAAAAAAATTTCTTTTAAAAAATCAATAAACAATTCTAGATATTTTCGGAAAATATGATACCCATATTTTAAGGAAACAAGATTCAAATGAATACTGCGTGAAAAAAAATATGAGCTAAATATTTACCCGTTTTTATGACTTTATATTCTCTGAAGTATGTGCGTTTCAGACTGAATAAGAATTTTTTAAAACTTTTTTAATCGATTTTTAGATTTATATGGTAATTTTCAGAAAATATGACATCCGTATTTTGACATAAAATCTGTTTTAAGTGAATACCAAATTTTAAAAAATTATAATCAGTTCGAAAATTGGTCCCTCTTATGTTATTGCAATTGAAGGCTTGGGATTTGCGTATTTTGGACTGCATGAGATGTAACTTTTTAATATATATTTCTAGATACATACGTATGGATTTTTCTAGGGTATACTAATATTTTAATATGAAAACAGTTTCAAATGAACCTATGGTTAAAAAAATAAATAACATTTTTTAATGAGTCTACCCTTATGATAGGCAATAAATTATCTTGACATTGCATTCTACCGATAAAATTTCTTTTTAAAATTTTATTTTATTAATTTTAGGAACGCATGTGTACTTTCAAAAAGTATGGTATCCATATTTTAATATAAAACAATTTACAAATTAATCCAGCGTTGAAAAAAAATTATTAATATTTTGCAAAGTGCCCCTCCTTATATTAGCGCAATATGTTCTAAACTCTGCTTTGTTTTGGATAAAATTAGATTTAAAAAAAATTCAATCAAAATTTTAACATATATCTGGGTATTGTTTTTAGAAAAAAAATGACAACCATAACTTTATATGAAAAGAGTTTTTAGTGCGTCTCATATTAAAAAAAGTGTCTGCTTTTATGTTAGCGTAACATATGCTCTTAGATACTTTTGGATTAAATAATATTCTAAGAACGTCCTTTAAATATTTCAAGATACAAATAGGTATTTTCGGAAAAATAAGATGCTCTTATTTTAATATGAAACCCTTTTCAAATGAGCACGCATCACAAAAAAAAAAAGAACAAAAAAAGAACTCTATATTTTAGCGAAACATAAGTTTAAGAATTTGCGTGTCTTTGAATAAATAAGATGTACTCCATATATTTCTAGGTATGTTTAGGTATTTTTTTTGGAAAATTTGACACATATTCGTATGAAACGAGTTTCAAATGATCAAAAAATTATAGAAATTTTCCAATTTTTTTCCTCCACAATGTTAGCTCTACATGATTTGAACTTTATTAGTTGTTTGGGACAAAATAAGTTAACGTTAAAATTTTTTAAATACATTTTTTAAGATATATATGGATATTTTTAGAAAATATTTTTATTTTATATTTCCAATGGCCAAGGTTACAAAAGACCACTCACCACAAAGGGAGGAACAACAGATTAAATAAACACAAACAATAACAACGGTCAAAGAGGCCGGGCAAAGACGAAGGTGGTCTGCATCCATCTCCGCTTGAAGGTCAGAGAGCGAACAGAAAGGGGCTTGAGTAACATGAATTCGATGGAGATGTTTGAGGAGGCAGTCGTGTCCGGTAGTCAGTCGAAACTCAGCAACTGCCCTACGTCTTGGCCACTTAGTAAGATCTTTGAGATTATTCTACCAGATCTTACCAGAGTTTTTCTCTGTGTATTGGTTTAAAGTGAGATCCGTCATCTTTTTCTTGATTAGGCGCTTGGCGTTGGTGAGAGGGACAGCTTTCTTTGATGTCTGTAGGATAGAAGCTCTCTGCTTAGCAAGATGGTCTGCTAACTCATTACCAGCTACACCGCAGTGTCCCGGGATACACTGCAAAGCAATTTCCTTAGAAAGCCCGAACAGACCCTGTAGGAGCTTTTTACACTCAAGGATGTTAAAGGAAGCGGGAGTAGTGTTTGAATTCACAGCAAAAATTGCTGCTTTTGAGTCACAAAAGATTACAGCCTTAACAAAACTGTTCAGGTGACAGTGCAGCTGCGTTTTTAGAACATATTGTGACCAAATTTTAATATAGAACATAACTTAATTGAATCCGTGTTATCAAAAAATTTATGCAAATTTCATAAATCGTCCATGTTATCATTAGCTGTGTTTAGGATCTGAAGTAAAGTATTTTGGACTAAATATGGTAGCGTTAAAAAAATTATGTAACATTCGCTAAATGTGCTTCCGTATGTTAGCACTAAATCTGCCCTGTTATTTGCGTGTGTTATGACTAGATAAATTTAAAAAAAAAAACTTTCTTTTATTATTTCTAGTTACATATGGGAATTTTCGGAAAAAAATTATTCCAATATTCAAAAGGGTTAAAAAGAAAGGAAACAAAATGAGTAGTAAACATTTACATAAGATCACTTTTCGCCTTATTTTATTCTGTTATCATTCTATTTAATAATAATGAAAAATTTTAAAAACATAAGAAATTAAGTATAAACGTGAAGAAGATTTCACTTTTAAAGATTATTTGTTTGGGCATTTTTTTTTCTCGTTATCAGATATTATATTAACACATAAAGAAACAAAAAACCTATAAAAACTACTAGTGATAACTGCCATTTTTCACATGAATCCTTGCAAACAACTGAAGTCAGCCTTTGTGTTCCGAAACATGAAAATCAAAGCCGAATTAAGAGGGGGGGGGGACCCTGTAGTCCCAGCCCCCCATATTATTTAGGAACCTCTGAAGTTTATGAAGGCAAAATTGATTTTCTGTGATTTTCAAAAAAAATTGTTAAATATTTGCAAGCAATTTTCCTTTAAAGTCTTTAAAATCTTTGTGTATTTTTTAATGTGAAATTTCGGAAATAGATAAATAGATACATGAAATATATATTGGCAATTTTATATCTTTCTTCACCCCACAAAAATCGCAATTTTTTTTCCATTTTCTCCTTTTGCGTCAGGTCGTAATTCCTTGGTTTATTTCAACCAATTTTCTGTAACATCTATAAAGCCCTTTTATTTTCCTGAAGTCTCCGTTGGCAATTTAACTCCGTAACAAATTAAGTTAAAACGTTTTTTTTTTTTTTCCCAATTATTAAAACTGCATAACATTTTCAATTCACTCAGGATGTTTTTTCCAGACATGGACATTAATTGAATATTAATGGTTAGTGGAACTGTTTTTGTAAAAAGCCAAAAGAAATTTTTTAAATTTTTTTTTGTAAAACAAGTTAAATTGAAAATGAATCTCACAAAAAGTTTCAGTATTAATGAATATACGTAAGTTCTGGATAATATTACAGTCCCTGACCAAATTATTAAACGCACTATACGATTCTACGTAAAATATTAATTATCGGGTGATACTGTACAGCTTTTATTGTTTTTACGCTGCTGAAACTGGTTTGCACTTGTTTACGTTCGTGTATCAGTTGGTTAATATTGTAATGCAATACGTTAAAAATAAATACAAAAAGGAAGTATATCTTGAATAACACCCACTACATGTATGTTTAAATATAAAAATATTGCCTGTAAACTCGCGCAAAACATGTAATTATTAAAAACTACAGTGCGTCTAATAATTTGGTCAAATTATTATATACTAATATAATACCTGATATAATAAATATTCTATATTTATATAATGTATCGTCTAATTTATACAATTGTTTAATTTATATTATATATCGTCTAATTTAACCAACTGATATACGATTGTAAACAAGTGCAAACCGGTTTCAGTCACGTAAAAACAATAAAGCTGTGTAGTATCACCTGATAATTAAGATTTTACATAGAATCTAATAGTGCGTCTAATAATTCGACCAGGGACAGTAGTAGTAAGGGCCGCGATATAGGGGACGGAAGTGACGTCATAGTCAACCGGAGCTTATTTCTGCCTCAACCGGAAGTTGCTTATTTCTGTACACCTACAAACCGGAAGTTGCTTATTTCTGCCCACATACAAACCGGAAGTTGCTTATTTCTGCCCGCTTGCTTATTTCTGCCCGCCTGAAAATCGAAACTTCGTCTGCAGCGTCATGGGGAGCTTATTTCTTTTTTTCTTAAGCCTAATATATTTTTAGTTTCGGTTTCTGTTTTTAATTTAGTTTCGTTTTTTAAATATTATTTAATTTATTAGTTTTTTTTGAGGGTGGCAACACTTATTATTTTTAATATTAGATTTTAAGGATGGCAATACTTATAAACTTTGTTATTTGGGGGAGAAATTGTGTATTATGAAGTAATGACGTCATCTTTTATTACATAATAAATATCATACACATGCTTTTACTCTAGTGGTGCCATCTATGTGGAAATAAAATAACTTTAAATCTATTTTGATATTTAAATCTGTTTTATTATTATTTATTAAATATAATTAAGGCTGAGGATCGAACTCACGCCAACAAAAAGCCTTCGCGGGTCAGTAGTTGGATATCATAACCACTGACCCACGAATGCTTGGTTAGATATGTGTTAATAAGTTTTACTTTTGTATTCTGAACACGTGTATAAATAAAAACTGTTTGATATCGATATCTAAATACAGTTTAATCGATATAGTTTCACTTAACCTTTGATAGTTATTAAATAATTATTTCTGCCCCTCTTAATGTTATTATAATTTTCTCTGGATGGCAACGGTACTGAACATACACGTGTTTTGTGTGACGCGTTTTTGGAGAAATCGTATATTATGAAGTAATGACGTCATCTTTTTTATTACATAATAAATGAACGATATCACGCATATGCTTTTACTCTAATGGCTCTATCTCTACTTAAAAAAGAATATATTAATAACTCTTCATTTTACTTATTTTTTAACATAAATATAGCTGATATAAATGACTGTAATTATTATTATCCTAATCAAAATTAATGAATACATTTTAAAATAAATTTGATTTAATATTAAAATAAAATTTTATTTATTAAGTACTGAGAACATTAAAAGTATTAGAATTAAAGCCATAATAATTTTAAATCAATGAATGTTGTTTTATAAGATTAGATATTTATCACCGTCGTTCGGAATTACGGCTATCTGTGTAGTCTTGTCATTTTTGAACCCAGAAGACAAGGAAACTCCTAGATCTTGAGGTAATACGTGTCTTTGAAGAGGATTTTGTGAGTACCCATGTTGTATGAAGAGGAAAACCACGAAAACCTCCTACGGTTAGTCCGACGACAAATAATGGACTTGGTTTCGTTAGCCAGTTTCCTGTGAATGTACAGAGATCAGAGGAAAACTTAAGGTTAAATAAAATAAATGTTATCATTTTATATATATATATTCTAATGATGTCATCTATACTTAAAATGCTAGAAGGAGAATATATTAATAATTCTTCATTTTAGTTATTTTTTGATATATGTATAGTTGATTTAAATGACTGTAATTATTATTAACCTATTCAATGAAAAATACACCCTTTAATAATTAATACAAAAAAAAAAAAGTTTCAGAAAATATATAGAATTTTCTGAAAAACTAGAAAATTATTACAAAAATATTAGATTTTTTTTTTTTTTTTGAAAAACTAGAAAATTTTTGCAGAAGCAAAAAAATATTTTACTAAAAGATAGAAAAATTTTATAAAAAAATTATTTTCTGAAAATGT
Source organism: Parasteatoda lunata (assembly GCA_949128135.1). Taxonomy (NCBI): domain Eukaryota; kingdom Metazoa; phylum Arthropoda; class Arachnida; order Araneae; family Theridiidae; genus Parasteatoda; species Parasteatoda lunata. The sequence goes on from OX421975.1 coordinate 96,683,361, forward strand.
TAGAAATTTTTTATAAAAATATTTTCTGAAACATTAGAAAGTTTTCCTCAATAATAAAAATATTTTTTGAAAACTGGAAAATGTTGTTAAAAAGTTTGAAATATTTTTACAAAACTAGAATATTTTTTACAAAACTAGAATATTTTTTACAAAATGCAAAAATATTTTACTAAAAGATGGAAAATTTTCATAAAAATAAAAAATATTTGGAAAATGTTGTTAGAAAGTTTGAAATATTTTTACAAAACTAGAATATTTTCATAAAAAATAAAAAATATTTTCTTAAAAGAGAAATTTTGTTACAAAAATCTGGATAGTTACTGGATTTCGAATGAATTATTTTAAATCTAAGAAACATATAATGGGGGTTTTTTACCGCTTTATATTCAAAACATATTTATTTTATTATTTAATATTATAATAATGCAAATAACTTACTTGATGTTTTAGGCTCGAGTAGGGATCGAACCTACGCGAATTAAAATTATCCATGAGCAGTTGTTGGTAATCTAATCTAAACCATATGTTAGGGGATGTACCGTATCTGTCATGACGTCAAAGCGGATACTACAAGACCAAGGTGGACAAGATTAAACAAGGGAAGGCTCGATCTCTGACGCATGCGAATTGAATTAAACTATCTTCACTCAAGTGATAGTACTTCACTTGCTCGCATGCATTTCGGTGAATGGCGTGTCTTCTAAATCTTTTAAGTTTTAAAAATTATTAAGTTACTGGAAATTAATGGACTATTCTTAATTAAATTATTAAGTTACTGGAAGTTAAATTTTTTTACTTCGCAGTTTTCTATTTTTACTAAATCGTTAGTTTCTTTTGATTCTTCTCTTCGTTATGGATGGAAACGCAATACTAAAGCGAAAGCATGATGATATTCAAGTAAGTACTAATTTTTTATTAAAATTTTATAACTATGTTATTTTATTATATAGATGATAAATAGTATATTGAAAATGTTAAATAGTATTATTTATAAAGCTGCTGAGCTGTGTTAATCTTTAATTAACCAAGAGAAAGTAAATTGTTTTGTTCATTTTAATTTTTTATTTTTATTTTGTTAATAATAATAAAAATTACCCATCTTCTTAGTTACAAATTAGGAATAGTTATTTTTTTTCATTACGAAATCTAAATAAAGCTAATATTTGTTAAATTAACTTTCTATTTGTTAAAGGAACGTTTCATATTTGCTTTTGTAAAAAAGTTTATTTTAGACAGAACTCAGGGGGTAAAGTCTTTTACTTTGCAAATAAATTCTTAATCGTAGTAATCGAATGGAGTTATGAACATTATCATAAACATTTTTAACTGTGTGTTGTTAATTATTTTTCTTGGTGACTCAAAATTTTCTTTTTTTTTTTTTATTGTAGGAAGGAAACCGAAAAGGATTGTCAGCTGTAGTCATTGATTTTGAAGGTTTCCAACTTTCATCAGGGTGCTACATTGTCAAAGAACTTGCTTTTCATGCCGTGAAAGGTAATCCCATTACCGGAGTGTGTACATTCCAACCACCCTTCCCGTTCGAAGAACTTCCAACACAGCAGAAAATGCAATATTCTTGGATAAAAAGAAATATTCATCGAATAGATTGGAACCAAGGAGAATTACCCTACAGTAAATTTCATGAAATGTTGTCTTTTTTGTGTGATATGTATTCACATATCTATGTGAAAGGACTCGAGAAACGGAAATTTTTAGAAATTCTAACCGGCAGAGTGTGTTACAGTTTAGAAGATTTTGGCTGTCCTAAAGTAGATGAACTGTTACCAACTTTTTCTTTGTGCACTGTACATCCACCAGATTTTAAACATTGTGCTCTCGTTAAGGCGAAAGCATTTGGACGATTTCTACAAGACCTATAAATAGGATAAGCACTCGGAATTCAAGATAAAACTGTTCCTGGAAGTAATATAGTAGATCTTATAAATGACTTTTTGCGAATAGAAAATCAGCTCCAGGGGTGGAGAAATGTATTTTTAAAACATTTACCAGCACATTTAGATGTAAATAAAAAAAAATTATAATTAAAAATAAAATTCATAAGAAACCTGTGATGTATGCTTGCAGAAGTGTTTGGGTGAAACTTTGAAAAATTATTACAAAATAAAAATATCTTCAGAAAAAACTAGAAAATTTTGTTAAAAATATAAATATTTTTACAAAAATAGTAAATTTTTAACAAAAAGTTCAAATATTTTTTAAAAAAAGAAAATTTTTTTAAAAACATAAATATTTTATTAAAAGATAGAAAATTTTGTTAAAAAGTTTGAAATATTTTTATAAAACTAGCAAATTTTTAACAAAAAAGTAAAAATATTTTCTTAAAAGAGAAAATTTTTTGTAAAAACATAAATATTTTTTTAAAAGATAGAAAATTTTGTTAAAAAGTTTGAAATATTTTTATAAAACTAGCAAATTTTTTAACAAAAAGTTAAAATATGTTCTTAAAAGTGAAATTTTTTTTTTTATAAAAAACATAAATATTTTCTGAAAAAATAGAAAATTTTGTTAAAAAGTTTGAAACACTTTTTAATTGTGAATACTTAATACTGCTTTTATGGTTGCTATTTTGTTTGGAAGAGGTAGGTAACTGATTGCTCTCAAAGGATTATATGTTGCAGTAAACATCTCCACATGTTACTGTAAACAAGTTAATATCGATTTTATCCTTTGTTCTCCATTATTACTTACAACAAAAATAAATAAATATATGATCTTTCTTTCAAAAATCGATTTTATATCACAAACAGTAACAATTTTATCTATATACGCATATTGAAATCCTCATAAGTTTTACAAAATCCTCAAATCGTAAATATTCAACAAGTAATTTAAAGTTATGCAAAAATTAACTAGTCAAATTTCAAAAAATAAAATTTGCTATTTTTGTAAAAAACATAAATATTTTCTTAAAAGATCTTTTTTAAAAATAAAATGAATAAATCTTAAATATTAAGCTATTATTCTTATATTATTATTAGATTTGCTTCATATATGGAATTACATTAGCAAATAATTCTTAATTGAATTATAGAATAATAAGAATGAATTGATATTTTAGGCTCGAGTGGGGATTGAACCTACGCGAGTTGTAAAATATCAATTCATTCTTATTATTCTATAATTCAATTAAGAATTATTTGCTAATGTAATTCCATATATGAAGCAAATCTAATAATAATATAAGAATAATAGCTTAATATTTAAGATTTATTCATTTTATTTTTAAAAAAGATCTTTTAAGAAAATATTTATGTTTTTTACAAAAATAGCAAATTTTATTTTTTGAAATTTGACTAGTTAATTTTTGCATAACTTTAAATTACTTGTTGAATATTTACGATTTGAGGATTTTGTAAAACTTATGAGGATTTCAATATGCGTATATAGATAAAATTGTTACTGTTTGTGATATAAAATCGATTTTTGAAAGAAAGATCATATATTTATTTATTTTTGTTGTAAGTAATAATGGAGAACAAAGGATAAAATCGATATTAACTTGTTTACAGTAACATGTGGAGATGTTTACTGCAACATATAATCCTTTGAGAGCAATCAGTTACCTACCTCTTCCAAACAAAATAGCAACCATAAAAGCAGTATTAAGTATTCACAATTAAAAAGTGTTTCAAACTTTTTAACAAAATTTTCTATTTTTTCAGAAAATATTTATGTTTTTTATAAAAAAAAAATTTCACTTTTAAGAACATATTTTAACTTTTTGTTAAAAAATTTGCTAGTTTTATAAAAATATTTCAAACTTTTTAACAAAATTTTCTATCTTTTAAAAAAATATTTATGTTTTTACAAAAAATTTTCTCTTTTAAGAAAATATTTTTACTTTTTTGTTAAAAATTTGCTAGTTTTATAAAAATATTTCAAACTTTTTAACAAAATTTTCTATCTTTTAATAAAATATTTATGTTTTTAAAAAAATTTTCTTTTTTTAAAAAATATTTGAACTTTTTGTTAAAAATTTACTATTTTTGTAAAAATATTTATATTTTTAACAAAATTTTCTAGTTTTTTCTGAAGATATTTTTATTTTGTAATAATTTTTCAAAGTTTCACCCAAACACTTCTGCAAGCATACATCACAGGTTTCTTATGAATTTTATTTTTAATTATAATTTTTTTTTATTTACATCTAAATGTGCTGGTAAATGTTTTAAAAATACATTTCTCCACCCCTGGAGCTGATTTTCTATTCGCAAAAAGTCATTTATAAGATCTACTATATTACTTCCAGGAACAGTTTTATCTTGAATTCCGAGTGCTTATCCTATTTATAGGTCTTGTAGAAATCGTCCAAATGCTTTCGCCTTAACGAGAGCACAATGTTTAAAATCTGGTGGATGTACAGTGCACAAAGAAAAAGTTGGTAACAGTTCATCTACTTTAGGACAGCCAAAATCTTCTAAACTGTAACACACTCTGCCGGTTAGAATTTCTAAAAATTTCCGTTTCTCGAGTCCTTTCACATAGATATGTGAATACATATCACACAAAAAAGACAACATTTCATGAAATTTACTGTAGGGTAATTCTCCTTGGTTCCAATCTATTCGATGAATATTTCTTTTTATCCAAGAATATTGCATTTTCTGCTGTGTTGGAAGTTCTTCGAACGGGAAGGGTGGTTGGAATGTACACACTCCGGTAATGGGATTACCTTTCACGGCATGAAAAGCAAGTTCTTTGACAATGTAGCACCCTGATGAAAGTTGGAAACCTTCAAAATCAATGACTACAGCTGACAATCCTTTTCGGTTTCCTTCCTACAATAAAAAAAAAAAAAGAAAATTTTGAGTCACCAAGAAAAATAATTAACAACACACAGTTAAAAATGTTTATGATAATGTTCATAACTCCATTCGATTACTACGATTAAGAATTTATTTGCAAAGTAAAAGACTTTACCCCCTGAGTTCTGTCTAAAATAAACTTTTTTACAAAAGCAAATATGAAACGTTCCTTTAACAAATAGAAAGTTAATTTAACAAATATTAGCTTTATTTAGATTTCGTAATGAAAAAAAATAACTATTCCTAATTTGTAACTAAGAAGATGGGTAATTTTTATTATTATTAACAAAATAAAAATAAAAAATTAAAATGAACAAAACAATTTACTTTCTCTTGGTTAATTAAAGATTAACACAGCTCAGCAGCTTTATAAATAATACTATTTAACATTTTCAATATACTATTTATCATCTATATAATAAAATAACATAGTTATAAAATTTTAATAAAAAATTAGTACTTACTTGAATATCATCATGCTTTCGCTTTAGTATTGCGTTTCCATCCATAACGAAGAGAAGAATCAAAAGAAACTAACGATTTAGTAAAAATAGAAAACTGCGAAGTAAAAAAATTTAACTTCCAGTAACTTAATAATTTAATTAAGAATAGTCCATTAATTTCCAGTAACTTAATAATTTTTAAAACTTAAAAGATTTAGAAGACACGCCATTCACCGAAATGCATGCGAGCAAGTGAAGTACTATCACTTGAGTGAAGATAGTTTAATTCAATTCGCATGCGTCAGAGATCGAGCCTTCCCTTGTTTAATCTTGTCCACCTTGGTCTTGTAGTATCCGCTTTGACGTCATGACAGATACGGTACATCCCCTAACATATGGTTTAGATTAGATTACCAACAACTGCTCATGGATAATTTTAATTCGCGTAGGTTCGATCCCTACTCGAGCCTAAAACATCAAGTAAGTTATTTGCATTATTATAATATTAAATAATAAAATAAATATGTTTTGAATATAAAGCGGTAAAAAACCCCCATTATATGTTTCTTAGATTTAAAATAATTCATTCGAAATCCAGTAACTATCCAGATTTTTGTAACAAAATTTCTCTTTTAAGAAAATATTTTTTATTTTTTATGAAAATATTCTAGTTTTGTAAAAATATTTCAAACTTTCTAACAACATTTTCCAAATATTTTTTATTTTTATGAAAATTTTCCATCTTTTAGTAAAATATTTTTGCATTTTGTAAAAAATATTCTAGTTTTGTAAAAAATATTCTAGTTTTGTAAAAATATTTCAAACTTTTTAACAACATTTTCCAGTTTTCAAAAAATATTTTTATTATTGAGGAAAACTTTCTAATGTTTCAGAAAATATTTTTATAAAAAATTTCTAACATTTTCAGAAAATAATTTTTTTATAAAATTTTTCTATCTTTTAGTAAAATATTTTTTTGCTTCTGCAAAAATTTTCTAGTTTTTCAAAAAAAAAAAAAAAATCTAATATTTTTGTAATAATTTTCTAGTTTTTCAGAAAATTCTATATATTTTCTGAAACTTTTTTTTTTTTGTATTAATTATTAAAGGGTGTATTTTTCATTGAATAGGTTAATAATAATTACAGTCATTTAAATCAACTATACATATATCAAAAAATAACTAAAATGAAGAATTATTAATATATTCTCCTTCTAGCATTTTAAGTATAGATGACATCATTAGAATATATATATATAAAATGATAACATTTATTTTATTTAACCTTAAGTTTTCCTCTGATCTCTGTACATTCACAGGAAACTGGCTAACGAAACCAAGTCCATTATTTGTCGTCGGACTAACCGTAGGAGGTTTTCGTGGTTTTCCTCTTCATACAACATGGGTACTCACAAAATCCTCTTCAAAGACACGTATTACCTCAAGATCTAGGAGTTTCCTTGTCTTCTGGGTTCAAAAATGACAAGACTACACAGATAGCCGTAATTCCGAACGACGGTGATAAATATCTAATCTTATAAAACAACATTCATTGATTTAAAATTATTATGGCTTTAATTCTAATACTTTTAATGTTCTCAGTACTTAATAAATAAAATTTTATTTTAATATTAAATCAAATTTATTTTAAAATGTATTCATTAATTTTGATTAGGATAATAATAATTACAGTCATTTATATCAGCTATATTTATGTTAAAAAATAAGTAAAATGAAGAGTTATTAATATATTCTTTTTTAAGTAGAGATAGAGCCATTAGAGTAAAAGCATATGCGTGATATCGTTCATTTATTATGTAATAAAAAAGATGACGTCATTACTTCATAATATACGATTTCTCCAAAAACGCGTCACACAAAACACGTGTATGTTCAGTACCGTTGCCATCCAGAGAAAATTATAATAACATTAAGAGGGGCAGAAATAATTATTTAATAACTATCAAAGGTTAAGTGAAACTATATCGATTAAACTGTATTTAGATATCGATATCAAACAGTTTTTATTTATACACGTGTTCAGAATACAAAAGTAAAACTTATTAACACATATCTAACCAAGCATTCGTGGGTCAGTGGTTATGATATCCAACTACTGACCCGCGAAGGCTTTTTGTTGGCGTGAGTTCGATCCTCAGCCTTAATTATATTTAATAAATAATAATAAAACAGATTTAAATATCAAAATAGATTTAAAGTTATTTTATTTCCACATAGATGGCACCACTAGAGTAAAAGCATGTGTATGATATTTATTATGTAATAAAAGATGACGTCATTACTTCATAATACACAATTTCTCCCCCAAATAACAAAGTTTATAAGTATTGCCATCCTTAAAATCTAATATTAAAAATAATAAGTGTTGCCACCCTCAAAAAAAACTAATAAATTAAATAATATTTAAAAAACGAAACTAAATTAAAAACAGAAACCGAAACTAAAAATATATTAGGCTTAAGAAAAAAAGAAATAAGCTCCCCATGACGCTGCAGACGAAGTTTCGATTTTCAGGCGGGCAGAAATAAGCAAGCGGGCAGAAATAAGCAACTTCCGGTTTGTATGTGGGCAGAAATAAGCAACTTCCGGTTTGTAGGTGTACAGAAATAAGCAACTTCCGGTTGAGGCAGAAATAAGCTCCGGTTGACTATGACGTCACTTCCGTCCCCTATATCGCGGCCCTTACTACTGACAGTATATAGGTAGAGCCCCCAGGTTATGCATTAGCCCCCAGACCCCATCATCCTTACCCTGAGGAAAATCTAAAATTAGTGTTACAACTAGTTTTGTCGTGTAACTAGCTGTAACGTGTCACAACTTGTAACTAGTTGTAACGTGACATGTTACAAGTAGTTGTGCTGATAAAGTACCTCATTTAATGACAGCAGTTCCGTTCTAGGCCAGGGCTGTCCAACTGGCGGCCCGCCAACTTCTTATTCAGCATATTTCTTTTTTCGAAATTTTATGGTATCAAGAAGCATCCATCCAAGACTACCATTCTTGGTCAAGCCGAGATCCCCGAAGTTTTCTCTTGATCGCTCTTTCACTCCTTTCATTGTATTGGGAGAAAAAAGGTACAGGACATCTACAGGTCAAGAGCAGTCCTACCCTGCACGCTGGTGTTATACAATAGTATTGCCTCGCGTTAGACAGCGAGAATCGAGTGTTCCAAGACCGCTGGGAGACCCAGTATTTCATCACGAATAGAAAGGACAAACTCCAGTGCTTGATTTGTATGCAAGTTGTGGCTGTGTGCAAAGAATATAATTTCAAAAGGCATTACGCGAGCCTTCACGAAGGGAGCCACAGTAAATATCAAGGAGAAGCAAGATCTCCGATAGTTTCAGAACTGAAATCAAAACTGCAAAAACAAGCTGGGATGTTTACTCAAGTAAAATCTTATCAGTACAACACTTTGCATACTTCGTATGCAATTTCACTTGAGCTTGCTGAAGCGAAAAAACCTTACACTATTAAAAAGTCGTCGTTGTTAAAAAGTGTGCTGCAGAAATGGCAAAAGCATTTGGTGATAGCAAAATGGCTAAACATTTTGATTCAGTTTTCCCATTAAAATGTAAACAAATTGTTTTATAATTCTTCTGTTCCATTGCTCTATAAATAATAATTCAAATATTAATTGTTTTTGTATAAGAGGTTATTGTTAAATTTTTTCAAACTGCGGCCCGCCAGGTGATCAGTGACCGGAAGTCTGGCCCGTGGGCTCTTTGCAGTTGGACAGCCCTGTTCTAGACCAAATAATTTCTTATGGCAAAAAATGTTTCTTACCCATTTCAAGGTAACTAAGCACATTTTAGTTCGTAAACTGATAAAACGTGATTACTATACATTAAAATGTTATTATGGATTTTTATTCACAAAGTTCCTAGACTGTTAAAAGTCTTAAGATAGACCAAGACATGATAGTAACAAAAATATATTATCTTTAGTTGACCGTTTTTGTTATCCATTTAAAAAGAAATGTAAAGAAAGAAGCTTGGCTTGAACGATAAAATTTCGATAAGCACGCATGTCGATCACTAAAAAAAGCCATTTTCCATTTTGCTTAATGCAGCATATTTTTCAGATAAATGGCCATTTTTTTCTTCCTTGTTAAAAAAAAAAAAAAAGAGCTCGCTTTCAATTGATACAGCTCCTTTCCTCGTCAAAGTATGAATGGCATTTCTTTATGACAAATTTTATGCCATTTTTTAGTATGACATAACTTTCTGTAAGATAGATTTTTGCCGTGTTATTTAAAATAACTCTTGAAAGCAATTCGATATTAAACGTATAATGTTCTTTATTCATGTTTACGTATGGTTCTTCATTTTTAAGAATATTTTTATTATATTTATAGCAGCGATTGATGCTCGATTCTTTCCGAAATGGATGATAGTCTTGAACTTTTTATTGTAAGTCAAATTTAGTCATACTTTGATGACATTATAATTTTCAAGTTGAATATTTGTGAGATACATATGAATTTTTTTTAGGAAGGAATAAATGTGTGGTAATATGAACTTCAGTTTTAAAAAGAGAATTTCTGATAAACCATTACCATGTTGGACGAAAAAATGTCTAAATGAATGGTTTAATTACCATATATTTTGGTTTTATTAAAACTTTAATTTTTACGTATAGTACTTAAGATGCAGGAATTTCTTTTCAGTTTACATTGATATGTAATAAGATTTTTTTTTTTTTTTGATCTTGAACTAAAATATTTAAAAAAAAGTCCAAGGTAATTTGCTAATTGGTGAGATTTCTCTATCATTTAGGCTTATTTTAACAACTATTAAAATACCTTTTGCCCATAAAGAGTAAACAAATTTTTAGGATATAAATAGCTTTCCGTTAGACATGTTTTGTTCTTACAAATGAACATAACGGCATGTTCACTATTTTACGTCAGTACTGTGGTGAAGTAAATCATTGTGCTAAATCCTAGTAATCGAATTAAATGGCTTATAAATTTAGAAAAATTAAGGTTGATGAAACTAAAATTGACCATATTCCAGAAATTATTCGTGTTGTTTACAATCAGCTTATTGGATGGAACATATCCACTTTAGAAAATTTTACAAATTTACTTTTTGAGAAAGATTTTTAATATAATAAACTTTGTTATCCAAAATTATGTTTTACATTTTTCATTTTTTTTTTTTTTTTTACCAGAAATAGTCTTTTATACCTGCCTTTGGTTTAATATTTATAATTACTAAAATTAGTTCAATAAATTATCTATAAATTTGTGTCATAAATTTTCTTTTAACTTATGTAGAAAGAGTAACTAAATTTTTTTTTGTTAGCCACACTTTCATAATAATGGAAGAAAACATTTTTTATTTAAACAGGAAATAACTTTAATAACCTCTTGCCGTTAGGCTATCTGTGGGAGGTTCTCGTGGTCTTCCTCTCCATATAACGCAAATGCGGGTTATCTCCCTCAAAAAGTCCTCCACGAAAGCAAATTTCTCCCCAATGCCTGATCCATGAGTTCCCTTGTCTTCTGGATCGGGTTCAAAATTACAAGGCTACGGAGTTTAACATCAGTAGTTGTAACCCCAAAATTGAGTCGGCTGTTTAACGACGGTTATAATATAAAATAAAATAAATAACAATAATTTGAAACTGAATTTATTAAATTTAGATCGAAATATCAAAACATAAATTCTCTATCACTTTAAACTTATGTTCACCCAGAAAACCGAGAGAGTGTTTGCAGCTGATTCAGCTTCATTTCAGATCTGATTCAGATTCATTTTATTTCATATTTTTTCATACCTTTCAAAAACATTTTTTAAGCATAAAATCGTGATACTGTTTATTTTAATGCCTTTTTTAATTTTTATTAAAAAAATTTAAGCAAAAGAAATAGGCATTTTTCACAATGAAGTAAATCTTCGAGACCATCAAATTTCGTTCAATTAAATGTTACCGTAATTTGTAAAATCTGTTTTTTTTTTTTTTAAGCTTCAAAACAAATCGGCAAATTAAAAAAAAGCAAATAAATAAATAAAGCTACTTGTCTGAAGATGTTAATGGCTTTTGGTTTGCATTAGAATTTAATTTTTCAAAAAAATGTTCAGTTTTTTGTAAGTTAAATACAGTGATATTCATTGTAAATAAATCAGCAGTCCTACATTGCTATCTTTTAGCTTTCGAAATTCCCCACCCCCACCCCCGTTATGTTATCTAGGTGGTCTAGAAAAAGGCTTAGGGAAAGAATATATATTTATTTTCGAGCTGACTGATGACGATTCTTTTTCGCTTTTCACTAAAAGCTTTAATTTTGTTCTTTTTCTTTCTTCATTTTTATACGAGAGTGGTGGGATTATGCTCCATCAGAAATACTTCGTAGGAAAAGATCAGTTCCAAGTTTTTCTCTGGCAATAATTTTTTTGAGATTAAGACTCTTCGTAAAGAGATTTAATATCTGCTCTGGAGGCGAGGCTACAGAATTGAGACTTAATGTAAGGAAAAGAAAGCTAAAGGGGCAATATTTTCTTCTAAATTCTTAAAGCATACTTTAAGCTTGTCTGAGTAATTCATTTATGGAAAAAGGATAAAGTCTCCTTTGTTTAAGTAATCATACTTTATTTGAAATCAATAGTTTTGGACAATATTTGACAGAGACATATTTTTTTTCTTGCCATTTTCAAAATAAAATTGTTACAAAAATGTATTTAACAAAAACTGTTTAGTTTGGTAAAATAATAAATATTCTTTTTTTTTCTTCATAAAGTTTGCTTAAACAGTAGAAAGCACCCCAAAGTTTCCTCTTATAAATGGGGAACGAGACAGTTAAGACGTTTTGTATTATCATAATTAGTTGGGATGGGCACTAATTGCATTTTACTCACATAAATCTCATTGCGAAAGTACTGAATGAAATTTTATAGAGTGTCCAAAATTTTTACTCCAAGTAATAATTCTACGACATATTACTTAGAATTTCGAAGTAATAATTCGTAAATAAGTAGAAGAGCCGCGATGGCTCAGGGGATAATGAGGCTAACCGGGTTCGAATCCCAGTAGATACGAATTCCGCATCCGGCTTGCACCGACCACACTGCTGACGTGAAATATCCTCAGTGGTAGACGTGTCATGGGTTAGAGTCCCCTTGCCGTCAGGCTAACCGTGGAAGGTTCTCGTGGTCTTTCTCTCCGTGTAACGCAAATGCGATTTAGCTCCTTCAAAAGTCCTCCACGAAGGTAAATTTCTCCCAATACTCTATCCAGGAGTTCCCTTGTCTTCTGGATTGGGTTCAAAATTGATGGTCTGGGCTACGGAGTTGAACATTAGTAGTCGTAAACCCATAAAATTGGGTCGACTGGTCAACGACGGTTATAAAATATAAAATAAAAGTTCGTAAACTTTTGTGCAGAAACCAGATACTTTAAAAAAAAAATACTATTTTATTCTTATGGTTAAAAGCTAAAGAGAGAAAAGTTTATTTTTGTCATAACATAGGTACAAATTCAGATTTACATATATAATAACTCATAAAAACATCAGTTCGCTTCATTATGACGAAGCTAGTTTCACTTTATTTCTAATAAACATGGTGAAAGATTTTTTAAATCTGTTTCAATATGCTAACTTTCAGATCATTTATTGTTTGAGAAATAAGTGCAAGAATTTTCATAGTTTACAATATTAAAAGTCAGGGATGGGGAGATATAGCCATAGATGAGATGTAGGCGATGTGGTCAAAGATTTATTATGCTAAATCGAAGGCCCCTTCCAAAAGAAAAAAAAAAAAAAAAAAAAAAAAAAAACAAATAGTATAAAAATTCTTAGAGCATGTCTATATTTAGTACTGGCATGGCAGCATATTGTACAATTTTGTCGAAACTATACAACGTTGCCTTCAAGCAAATGCGGATTTTCTGAAAAAATGTAAAAAAAAAAAGTTTCAAAATTTTTTTGTGAATTTTTTAAAGGTGCTTTTAAATACTAGATATAAATCCTGTAAATACTTGTAATATAAATCTTCGAGTAAGGAAAATTGAAGGGACCGACTGTAGCTTCTAATAAGTTATTTAACGATCTAAATTTTAAAATGCGTTCAAAATATATTAAAAACCCTAATTATTATAATTTTCCTGTTAATTCCATATTCGTTGATTTAAAAAAAAATTACAGTTCTTATGCATATTAATATTTTAATAAATCTTTAAGTACAGAAAATTGAGGACCCTCGGTAGCTTCCCAAAAGTTATTTAGTGTTCTTAAAATGTGTTTAAAATATATTAAGAATAATAATCAATTTAATTTTCCTGTTAATACCTTTTTCTCGATTTAAAAAAAGATTAATTTTTTTTTTGCATACAGGTAATAAGTTTTACTTGTTAACAGAATGCTTGTCAAAGGAATACTTTTCAACGGCTACAGTTACGGTTTTTAAAGTTCAACTAAAAATAATAAAAACAAATAAAAAGTTTAAAACGCATTTTTCTGAAGGTATGTATTTCAGTGCAGAATATTTCATTACGCTTTCGAATCCAGTTTTCAGAAATGTATTTGAAAAGTTTGAAAATTTAGAATTTTTTTCTTAAATGTTGCTTGTTTAATGATCTTTTTTCAAATCATAAAATTTGTTAATTCATTTAAATGTTGTTTTATTTTTGAGCTAAAAATTATATTTAGGATCTTGGGAATTTCACGCTTTATAAAGTTACTTTCAAACATTATTGTCTAATGTTTCATCGGAACCGAAATTTATAAGCAATCGATTGTAAATTTTTCTCCATTATTAAGAAATGAATTCGAAAGGTTTGAAAATTTTATAATTTTTTCTTAAATGTTGCTTGTTTAATATTCTTTTTTTAAATCATAAAATTCGTTAACTGAAATAAATTTTCTTTCATTTTTGAGATGAAAATTATATTTAGGATCTTGGGAATTTTACGTTTTGTAGAGTTACTTTCGAAGATTATTGGATTTATTGAAAATTCATTAGGAATCTATTGCAAACTTTTTTTTCACTTTTTGGATTAATAATGTATTAGACATGCTTTTGAATTTTCAATTGATCTAGATCAATTTTTATTTTTAAAACTATTAAATTGTTCAAAACCTGTAATGATGATTTTGTTTCAACCTCTACAAAATATTGCCTAATTATTGCTAAGATTTATCAGAAAAAAATTGTATGCGATCTCTTGTCTTAAAGGGATTTAAGAAAGTTGTTTTTTTTGTAGAAATGGATGCAATTGTTACTGTTTTAGAAGGGCATTCTTAATTTTTCTTGGCCATGGAACCCTAAATGACCAACCTTCTTTCAATGGAACCCTGACTTTATGAATAAAATAAATGAAGGCAATTATGAATCTGTAAAAGACACTTCCTTTTTAAAATATTTAATTAGAGAAATGAAATTTTTTCATTGTTTTATCATTAATTTTAAATTAGGTTTTATATCCGAGAGATAAATTCGCAATTTTGGAGCTCCATCAAGTCTAGTTATGAAATTGTTTTCAACGTTTATATATGAACTGAAAAGGAATAAGATCTGCCAAATTATGTTTTTTTTTGGAAACTAAAAAGAACTGCCGTAAATGTTGAAAATGGTTATAAGGGAAATATATTTATATATTGGCGAATTTAGTTATTTTAGTTTTATTTAAAAAGCGAGATGGGAAGTACTAATGGAATTTTTATAAATGCATGTTCCTTTTATGACTTATTAAATATTTAAAAAAAATTGCAATTTTTTCCCATTGGCATTTTACTTTAAATAATTTCATAAAGGCAACCAAAATATTAAATAAATAGTGGGTTATTGCTTTGATCTAAATATAGTTAGAGATTCCAAAAATCCTCTCTGGTTAAAAAGAAATCCTAGCTAGCAGAACCTCTTTAAATATCCCACAGAACCTTAGGGTTCGCAGAACACGAGTTAGGAACCGCTGTTTCAGAACATTAAAAATGTAGTCTTAAAATTCATATGTGATGAATCAGAAAGACGAATTTTCACTTGATTCCAATAAAATTTCTTTATCATACATAAATATTGATGCAATTTTAATGGTAAAAACTTGAATTCTAGGGAAATTTTTAAGACGTACTACAAACTTAATCATTAACCCTCTGCTAATGACTGGTATGGTAAGTGGACCAGAATGACGTCATTATGCTAAGCACCGTAAGCAAAAAGTTAAATTTTAGTTTCCGATTTGGTTCCAAATAGACAATTGTACCCTATTTAATGATCTTATCTATTGTTTGGTTATGGGTCCAGTGAACTAAAACAATATCTTATAAGCCTGGGAAATTTGCCTTAGTTTATGATGTACAGTATAGTTTCGATATCTCAAAGTTGAAGGGAAAATGTTGAGATAGCGTGTTAAAAAATGTTGAGATAGTTAAAAAATGTTGAGATAGCGTGTTCTCGAAATAACAAGTTCAAAACTAAATATGTTCTAAAAAGTATAAAAATATATTCTAAGATAGTACTCTTAAACAGTAGAGTCCATGAGACATAAAAATAACTATTAATAAATATATTTGTAATGATTTGACTCTAAGTCTAATTACAGTAATGATAATTTTATTTTTAAAAATAAGACAAAAGTAATCATGCTTTAAATGGTAAATAATTGGTTTACAATAAAGTTACGTTTCAATTTTTCTGAAAAAATTAATTTTCTATTTCGTAAAACATTCGTCATAGCGAGGTTTTGAGAAGAAACCCTTCGACATCGGAATTTAAATTAACATTATGTGGATATGTAATGCCAAGGGGAAAAAAATTTTTTTTTTTTGGACATAACAAGGTTTTCATAATATAAAAGTTCGAGATATCGAGAGTATACTGTATTTTCCTTGGCGAAAAGTTAATCTTCAGAATTTTCTATTTTCGAATCAATATTCTGTAAAGAGCGCCATTTCGAAAACGACCAAAAAGCGTTTATTTCAGTCTATCCCAAACATCAAAAATCCTTATCATGCTTTTGAATACGAGAAAAATCTGATACTTCAGCAAAAGTAATATGACAAAAAATATGAAAGCATTTCCGATTTCAGTCGTGTTCCATTCTAAGCTTTCAATTTCGATTTCTTACTTCTAAGCTTGCACTCACTACTAGTGCCACCATATTTTTATGTCAGATAGGAACCATTGAAAAGTTTTTTTTTTCTATTGATTTTGGACAGATTTGAGATTTCTTTTTCATTGAAGTTCCAAGAAAAAAAAATGAGCTAGCACTCATAAACAAAACTATCGGTGCTCTTTCAATTCAGAAACGACCAGCAACTTTAATGGGGACTATTTTATGTTTTGAGCTTACGGTTTCAAGTTAGAATAATAAAAGGAAAAAATAAAAGGTCGAAAAATAAGTGTAATATTACGATAATAAAAGAAAGAATGAAATAAAATAGAGAACTACGGTTTTTTTTTAAAGAAAAATGTAAGTTTTTTATAAAATTGTATTATAAATGAGGACCAGATGAGTAAATAAAACCAAAATAAGTAAATTTAAAGACATAAATAGGCCGGGATAGTCTGGTCGGTAGGGCGCCGGGCCTATGTCCGAGAGTTCGTGGGTTCAAACCGAAGACTCCCAGTGCAGTAATATGGTGACTGATGCACGTTAAATCTGTAGAGTCGCAAAGTTCTCCATGTTCCCATAACAAATCAACACCTCTGGGGGTACTGTTTGTCTAAGATAGGTACTCTGACCGCCACTAAGTCTACGGCAGTCTGGTGCTATGGAAACAAGAAGAGGGCATTTTAAGGAGGGTAGCATCGATGAAGAGGTCTCCTTTTCTCTCGCCGAAACTAGTCCTAAAAAGGGACCACCCCGTATTCCTACTTGAAATAATCATACTTCGTTACCATAGTCACCGCCACAGCTCCAGACGAATGTCTGGCAGAGTACCTATATTAGACAAACAGTACTGAATTGGAGATTGATCATTCTCTGATTCAGGTCCAAATTTGGATCTGTGGATGAATAAATGGATGTATGAATGTGTCCGCCCTATAAACGGGTGTGGCAGAAGTCGAATTCTTGGCCATAGATGGCGCCTCTGGAAAACAAGAACAATCGCATCACTCTGCCTTAAGAGGCATACGAAAACATCAACAACAAATGACATAAATTTGTTAAATATAGGATTGCATTTTTTCTGGAAGAAACCTACAATTTTTTTAAAAATTCCGGATCAAATAACTTTAACAGTACTCAGGGTGCCAGAAAAATAATCTATTTTTACCGGAACATGTTACGGAACAAAAAATTTGATATACAGAATTTTTTACAGCAAAAATTACTGTGAAATCACTGAATCACTTTAATTAAATAAATATTGTTATGAAAATTACGGTATAATATTTTACCGTAAAAATAGATTTTACACTAAAATGGATTATACGGTAAAATGAATTTTACGGATGTTGCATCCCGAGTGCCGATACTTTATATCGTAATTTGATCTGGAATTTTTTACTGTGTATTTGTTCCAGGGCTTTGGAAGAAAGTGGAAACTAGGTGAAATGGAAGAAACTAAAAATAACCAATAAAAAATGATAATAATATAAGAAGATATTGAATTAAAACAAATAAAATTTAATATTAAGCAAGAATGTTTAAAATATCATTCATTGAAGCTTTACAAATAATTTTAAAACTTATGCTACATTAAAGTAAATTATTTTTAATTTGGATTTAAATTATTCTTATTTCCATGAATAAATGCATTTTTTTATATCTAAATTATTTGCATTTATATTATATTTAGTTTTCTGAATACCCTGTAAGGAAAAAGCTTTAAGTAAGAAACTTGACACCTCGGTTTATTAATATTAGATAATCGTAAAAATCAAAATTATGTTTTATCATTTAGTTTTTTAATATTTATTATTATAATTATGTATTTTGTTATGTTTTATCTTTCCATTGTTCGAACATTTCAATTAATTGAATCAATAAAACAACAATAAAGACTATAATAATATACACTAACGGAAAAAAATCCTAACATTAAGGAGTTGTGCTAGATAAACTGAATTTGGCAGGCTTGTTTATACAATTAAAAGATGTCTACTCAAATTTCGCGCTTGGCGCACAAGTTTAGCACAATAGCTCCACCGTGAACATGCAAATCAGGGTTACTTTAAATTCGTGTTCTACAGTTCGTAAGAGTTATTTCTCATTAAATTTTGACATAGTGAGTTGCTGTCAGTCATAATGCTTATAAGAAGATTAAGAAGTCATTAACAACAGCTCACTCACTTTAAACGTGGTCGTGTTATAGGGCTGCCAGAAGGTGGAATTTCTTTCTGGGATATTGCAGAAAGAATGGGGAGAAATGAATCCACTGTACATTATTTTATAACGATCGTTGAACAGTTTTGGGTTTACGACTACTAATGTTTAACTCTGTATTCTTGTTATTTTGAACCCAATCCAGAAGACAACGGAACCCCTGGATCAAGTATGGGGAGGAATTTTGCCTTCGTGGAGGACTTTTTGATGGAACTGACCCACATTTGTGATATATGAAGAGACAAACCACGAAAACCTTCCACAGTTAGCCCGACGGCAAGGGAATTCTAAAATCCTTAATTCGTCAACCGCTGAGGGTATTTTACGTCAACACCGTGGTTGGTGCAAGTCGGGTGCGGAATTCGTATCGACCAGCATGTACAGCATATGGCTGTGACGCACCGTACTGCGCCTGCATCAGAAATTCGTATTGCACTTGGCACTGCAGTGACACAACGGATTGTTACAAATCGCATACTTCAATTACAGCTCCGACCAAAACTCCCAGTAGCTTGCATTTCACTCACTCCAAACTACTGCCGTTTACGACGCATTTGCGTTATATGGAGAGGAAAACCTCTAAAACCTTCAACGGTTAGCCCGATGGCAAGGAGACTTTAATCCTTGACCCGTCTACCACTGAGGATATTTTGCATCAGCACTGTGGTCCGCGCGAGCCGGGTGCATTTATCAGCCATTAGCTGGGATTCGAATCCGGTTCACCTCATAGGAATGCGAACCCATTGTACCCTGAGCCACCACGACATTAGCAGGTACTTCTTCAGCAGCATTCAACGGGGTGTTTTCCAACAGGATAACGCTCGCTCTTATACTGCTGTTGTAACCAACTTTCTCTACAGAATGTCGAAATGTTGCCTTTGCCGGCTAGATCACCAGATTTTTTACCAATCGAGCACGTATGGGGCATTATTGGACGACAGCTTTAGCGTCATCCCCAACCAGCATTCACTAACCCTTGGATTGACTGACCAAGTGCAACAGGCAAGGAGCTTCATCGCAAAAAATGACATCCGGCACCTGTATGATACAATGCATGCAACATTCTAGTGGTTTACACCGGTTATTAGTGTACCAGTATTTCACATTTGAAATGGTTTTTCTCTTAATAGCATTAACCTGTAATCTTAAAACTTTAATCAATTAAATATGTTACTCACACAAATGCGTTACCGAAATTTCATTACTCTACAATAATTTTTCTTGGTGTTGGGATTTTTTTCCCATCAGTGTATATTGGAATGTATCTAACATTAAATATACACCTATCAGTTCCCCCCCCCCCCAATTAAACTACTCTTTAATGGTGCACTTTAATTAAGTAATTCAAATTATGATTCATAAAATGCAATGAGTAATTAACATAAAATTACTAGTTATATTTTAATAAAAGTTAAAGAATAAGCTGAATTAATTAAATGTCATTCCTAGATTTAATAGCAATAAATAGAAATAGTTTAGAAGCGTAAATATATTTTTGAAACACTAGTCAGGGTTTTGATTATTTACTTGTATGAATCATTATGAATGCAAAAATTTATTTTTTATTGAGTAAATTAAATTGTATTAAATTACACGAATTTAGAATTTTCAGTGGCAATAATTATAATTAAATAAAACTGTATTCAGCTTATTTTAATTTATAAAATTTTTGTTGGGAAAATACATAATAATTTATTATTTTCCGGAAAAATGGGAAAGTTTTTTTCCAAAAAAAAAAAGGGCAGATGAGATAAAATGCTCATGCACTAGAGAAGTAAACGTACTGGTCAAGCAACAACATTTATTTTCAACCAGTCCGTAAATTTTTTTTTTGTGTCCCAAAAAACTTTCGGTTTAAAACAATATAAACTTTAAGCGTTTTCTATACAAATACTGAAATCATTTTTGAAAAATATTGTAAATTGTTTTATGTTATTCGTATGTAATTGTTTTATGAGAGGAAAAAAAAAATCAAATTTTTGTTAATTATGTTCTACTTTTCGCTTAGTGATTTATTTTCGACGTAAATTTTTTTTGTTCTCTTATTGTTATCCTTGTAACGGTTAATTAAATAAATTAAACTAAACTAATTAACTAAACTAAAATAATTAACTAAATTAAATAAACAAAATTGAGTATAACAGGAATAAGTGAGTAGATCAACAGGGTGCCCAAAGAAGTTTTCTCAAGGTAATGCAAGCAGGGATGCAATTCATAAAATTGTTTCAAAAATTGTGTATTAACTTTTTTTTTTTATTTCTGAAAAATACTTTTCAGATCTTAAAGATACTAAAACTACATTTTTTGATAAAAATTTATATTAACAGCATTTAAATGTTTAAATATAAATATGTTAAAAAAGTATGCTTTTAATCGCTATTACATGTGCAGCTGCTTACTATTTTGATTTTCATGGAAGATTTCATTTTAGTATTTGGTATTATTACTGGTTGCAATATTTATTCTCTGATATTTCCTTCTTCATTTAATAAATTTGATTTATGAATTGAAGCATCATAAATTTATTAAATGATTATTGTCAAGCATTTTATTTCATTTGTTTAATTTTATGTGTTAAGGGTCTGATAATAATTTCACGTGGTCCTAAATGTAGGCGTAATTAAGAAAAAAATTCTGTTTACAATTATTGAGATATTTGATTGCATTGACAATTACATCTGCTTCAGTTATTCAGAATGGCGTTCCTTAAGAAGTATGAATATTAGGAGCTATAAATGTGTTATAAGCACGAAAAAGTGAGCTCTAACTTTCCATAGCTTTTAAATTTACAGTTAGTTTTTTGTTGTGTTTTGAAATGAAAAAAGTAGTTAATTCTGGGGGGCAGGACAGCCTAGTTGGTAGGTAATTGAGCTCGTGTTCGTGAGAACGGGAGTTCGAGTCTCGGCGGCTGAAGAATCTCCGTGGGGTGGCTGGTGCACGTTAAATCTGTCAGGGTAACAAAGTCTTCCAAGTTCCCATAACAAATCAATACTTCTTGAGGTACTGAATTGGAGATTGATCGTTCTCTGGTTAAGGTCAAAATTACGATCTGTAGATGAATGAATAAATGTATGATTGGGTCCACCTTGTAAAACTTGCTGTGACGTGTGTGTGTGGCTGAAGGTCGTATTCTTGGCCATAGATGGCGCTACTGATAAACAAGAAACGCATCCACTGTCTAAAAAATTCGCTTGATTTTAAGCTAGCTTGTGGTTATTGGTAAGTGGCATAAATAACAACACAACAACAACAGTTAATTATAGCATTTATTTAAAAATGTAATTCCTGGTTCCTAGTTTATGACTGTGAGTAGATTCAATATCACAAGTAACAAGCACAATTTATAATTATTTAAAGCTAAAGTAATAACTGTTAACAGTAAGGTATAGTTTTTAAATTATTGGATATTAAGGGAGTAAACTCTCTGACCTCTTTTACTCGTGTAAATACCCGAGCAGGTATATAGTTACAAACACAAAAAATTATTGTAAAAAAAAATAATAAAAAAATAAAAATAAAAATAAATAAAAACATGCGTTTCTATTGGTTTTTATTTAAAGTTAAGTTTAGAATTGCATTAAACATAATGAAAAATAAAATAAAAGGATGAATTGAGGAATTTTTAACTGCTTGTATAATTCATTTAACTATATAATTATGTTAGATATCCAATACATTGTTTTCATGAGTTTATTAGTCTGTTTCAGAAAAATGCAACAATGATTAAATTATTGTTTCTGCTTAAAAAACAATGTATTAGAATTACTCTATTGATATCACACAATTACTTCATAAAAGTTGAAATGTAATTAAAATGCGCGGTTTAAAGTCCTCGCTGAGTTTTGTCTACTGTAACTCCTGAAGAATTTTTATTTAATTAACTCAGAAAGAAAAGAAAAGTCCTAAAAGAAACTACAATTTCTTTTTGACAGTCATCTTTTTTAGTGAAAACAGCTTTCGTGCAGCTGCTGTTTTTTTCACTTAATGTGGCAACATTTTTAATTAGATTCCATTTGAATTTTGCTTTTGTTCTTCATTTATTTAAAAAAGATCTTATTTGGCTGAATAATTAAATTGGAAAACTTGTCATAAAAAGCTTAAAACTTCCGGGATCTGAGTAAGACAGTTTTGATAAATGATTAAGCATAATTTTGTGTCTAAACTTTACCCCAAGAAACATGAATAAATTGTTACAATATTATTTGGTTTCAAGCAAAATAAAATGGCGCTAGAACTGTTTGCTTGTTCCATGTAAAATGAACTTTTTTAAAAATAAATTTAATAAATTTCTGTTTTTTTAGTTATTATTAAGGCCCGGATTTTGATGACATTTGCATTTTTTTGAATTTCTTGCATTTTCGGACATTTTTTGTCTTTTAGAGCATTTTTTTAGATTTATAGGGCATTTTTCTTTAAATTTTGGGGCATATTTTGCATTTTAAAGCATTTTTTAAATTTTTTGTTAATTTTTTCCAATTTTTATTATTTTTATCATTTTTCATTATTACACTGTCTTCCAAACAATGAAGAAAATCTCTAGGATATTAACAGGTAAAGCAACATCTTTTCAAATTGAAGAAGAATTGTCAGTAAGTGAGACCGTCTTTTTCAAGTACGCACCAATAACATCAGTAGACGTGGAAAGAAGCTTCTTCAGGTATAAAAATTAACTTTCAGACAAGAGACGCTCGATTACATTTCAAAATATTAAAAAAAAATTAATAATCCAATGTAATTCTGATATTTAGTAATATTATGAGATGGAAGTTGTTATATTCATTAAAGTTTCTATACAGAATGAAAATGTTTTGGAGTCAATATATTTTCCTCTTTTATTTTTTATTATTTTTTTTTTCTTACTTTAGGATATAAAACATATTTTTCAAACTTTAATGAACGTAGAACAAGTATTGCATTGCTTTATATTTTTTGAAATGACTCATAATAATTTTAAAGAGTAAAAAATTGTTTTAGTTCAATATTTTAACTTTATTTAGGTCATGTCATAAGACATTTTAAACGCAATTTTCGCATTTTACGGGCATTTTTTGCACTTTTAAAGGGCATTTTTTGCACTTTTTAAGAGCATTAATTGAGATTTTTTAGGTCATCAAAATCCGGGCTCTAGTTATTATAATATTTATGTCGAGGTTACTATTATTAATTGGAAATTAAAAATAAATAAAAATTATTTAAAAATAACTTAAGTGATTATTGAGAATATATAATAATCGAGAATTGAATTGTTATAACTATTAGTAATGATGTTTGTCAATGTAATGCTGTTCAATTAAATATCTATTATATATAATAAAAAATATTAATAGTATTTTTAACTAATAATTATTGTTAAAAATAAAAAATATTGAATATTATTTTTATTTTTTCAATTACTATGATTGTTATCAATAGTTTCCGACATTTTTATTTATAATTATCATACTTCCATTTAATATTAATGATTATCATACTTCCATTTAATATTAACAATTATCATACTTTATTCAAAATTGGTAATAATGACGATGTAATGTGGTTAATTTGCATTATTTATCATCTGAATTTGTAAACAACGGTTAATATCAATAAGATCTACATTCTTAAAATAATAATAGCAAGAAACAGAAAAGGAAAGACATACTTGATGATATAAACGCTTCATTTGGTTCAAAAACTGTGAAGATATTAAGAGTAGACATTTCTCGAGCACTAAAAAATAGGTGCTCATTTTCAAAACTTTCCAGATGTGAATGAGGAAAATAAAAGAGATTTGGATAAGAAAACGTCAGGTTGCCAACGAAGAAATGGAAAATAAATACAGGTGAAAAATAAAACTAGAAAAAACGCTGTGGCAGAGAGAGGCAAATCAAGGCAGATTGTATTTACACGTGCTATCCAGAAATAGTGAGGAATTCATTAAATAAACATTACCGTTAACAAGAGAATAGGAATTCATATGAACAAAATACTATTCAAAGGCATCAAGATGAACTAATATAAAAAATGAGTAAAATAAATAAGTTAAAATAAGTAAAATAAAACAAGTAAGTAAAAATAAATAAGTTAATTAATTAACTTTAAAATACATCTAGTTTGTTCTTTGTAACTGAGGGTTTTAAAACTAATAAAGCTTTTAGATTAATAAGAACATCCACATTCATTACTTTTTTAGCATATGTATTATTATTATTCATCTTAGTATTTATGTATTTATTCATCAATAAATAATGGGCAATTTAAATGTCAACAAGATGAAATCGAGCAAGCGAAATTATCATTGTTAAATCTAAATCCAGCGTTGACAAATAGAAAAATGTTATTTTCTCCCAGAATAATTTAAGAATTAAACTTGTTTCAGCTTGAGATTGAACTCCAACCACTATATTATTCAGATTTGTTCTCCATAAAGCACCAAATCTGTTGTACCAAGTTGTTGTTCAAGTACCAACACCAATTCATTATATTGCCGTAAACCCCTGATATGGTATAAAGGCAGACGCATAAATTCGTCAATATAAGTCAGACGTATAAATTCGTTGTATCATATATTTTCTAAATCTATGCCCTAGTCAAAATTAACTTTTTACTCAAAAGACGAGAAGCTTTTAAATATCAACCTAGAATAAGGCACATATTTTAAATAAGAATATTGATCTTGTTTTATAAATTTACCTTCAATTAATGAATTTTGATATTTAGCTCTTAATTTGAGTGTCATTATGTTTCGTACTTGTATAAATTCAAATGAAAATTTTAGTAACCTGTGAAAAAAAATTCTGGTAAAATCACCGCAATGTATGGGTTATGACATTTCTTTGAAAAAATCACAATTCTGGTCATAAAACAAAAATATATGGCATTTATAAACCATTCATTTCGTAATTTTTCTTTTCATGTGATAACGGTTTATCGAAAATTCTGGTTTTCGAAATCATAGTTCCTAATACCAAACATTTAGAAAAAAATAAAAAACTTGAAAGTAAATTTAACTGAATAAATGGTTTTTATAACATGCTCTAAGAAATCATGATAAAATTACCAAATTGTGCAACATTTACAAAATGATATCACATATTATTGAACCATGTTTATTGTTAATTAAACCAAAATCATTACCAAAGCGCTTCGGCAAAAATTTCCGAATTTTTTTGGTGTTTTCGTAGAGTCATAAAAATGGTAAATTTAACCTCATTCTGGTAGTTTTCACATAAAAATATTTTTATCAGTTTAAAATTTCACCAAATCTTATTTTTACAGATTATTGATTTTGTTTCTTTAAAGATTATTTTGAAATCCATGAAAATTTGAGATCAAAATAATTTAGGCTGAATGAAAATATCCTTTAATTTAAGTTTAGAAAAATATTGCCACATTCTACAGTTATTTTTTTATTAAAATATGCAAAACTATTATACAACTACTTTTAAAAATGTTTTTTTGTATACTTTTTAAGTGTCAGTAAGGTTGTAATTGATTATAGAATAAAAATTTGCGAAACATAGTATGTAGTGCTTAGAAACGGAAAAGAGATTCTGTCGCATGTATTGGAACTTGACGTCTTGCCAAAATTGTGATAAATCGTTATAGTCTAGTAAGAATTTATTTCTACATCATCTGTTGGTTTCTTGAAATTTAATGTCTTTTTCTAAATTGATTTTTCTCTCAAGCAAATAATAAATAAAGAGAAAAAGAAGTTTAAAGTAATTCTAGACATATTGGATTTTTGCAGCGACTTCCTTCAATAAATTCTAAAAGATAAAAAGGAATATTGTTAAATCGCGGGTTTCTGAATTTCACATTGCCTATTGTGAGAGATTTTTAGCTTACACATGTTTAAATTGATTCAAGACAAGTATATTTTTTAAAGAAACAAATTAAAAATAATTGATTTGAAATTTGGCATTGATTCATCTTTAATTTAAAAGCTAAAAATCAGGAAGCTAAAAATATTGATAAAAGTCTTTCATAAATGAAATGATTTTTTTATCTCATTTATGCCAATTTGTTAAAAAATGCATTAAAATAAAAATTGTTTCAAGTTTAAATCAAAAGGTATTCAACAAAGCGAATTCATTTTTATATTTAGAATTGTATCATGAATTTATTCTTTTAATTAAGTTTTAATATTTTGATTCTGTATAAAAAGAGTATTGGCGTCAAACATTTTGTAAGATATCGCAACGGAAATTAAATATTACTTTAAATTTCATTCCGTAATAAATTGAATCTGATTAATAGTATTTTAGCTTTCATTTAGTTATTCATTCAAACAAATTTACTGCAGCATTCGTTTATAAATTATGAAATGCACTAAATCAGGGGTGGCGAACCTTTATGCACCAACGTGCCATTTTTTCAAAAAATTGTTTAATGAGGTCATGGGCGTGCCGTCAAATAATTTTGACTTCGTGATTATTGGGAAAATAATAATACTAAATCAACTCAAAACTCTTTAATTACTACGAAAAAAAAAAACATTTTGCAATGTCTCAGTTATACGCGTAATTCAACTTAAAGTAACATCAGTGTAACTTCTGTTGTTGCAGATTAGATGACAAATAACTTAGGGGAAGGTCGGGCAAGATGGGACCACCGGGCAAGACGGGACATCGCTTCTTCTTCTATGCGAATCACGGTAGTGACTTCTAAAGTGCGTTTTCGGTAAGAAAATATTATCGTTCTCAATACGCACAAGTGTTTTCATCAGTTCACAAGGTGTTATCGAAATGCAAGCATTGTTTGCTTTTTCTTATAACGTGTTAAAATATTTTTCCAGGTTTGTATGCTGTTATCATTTGCTTAATAGTTTGCAATAAATTTTTCAAATTTGTGGCACTGTAGTGCTATTTGTGTACAAACATAATGGGTAATGAAAATTAAAATTTCTTTGTTTAAACAAATTTGCAGATAATGCTTTTAAAAAATGTACTATACGGGCAAGATGAGACAGCCAAAGTAGAATAAAAGTGTAATATAAAAATTAAACTCTTCGGATTTGGCAAAAAGCATAAAAAATAAGGTAATATTAACAAAAAAAAATATGAACTAGCAAATATTACTTAACAAATTATTTAAAAAAAATTATAAAAATTATTTATAATTAATTAATTGACAGACAATGTTCAGATTGCTTAGAATGGGCTCATGAAGCGTGCAATGCTTATTCCGGATTTGGCCGCTTCGAATGCAGTAACTGTGATGTTTAGGAACGTTTTTTGTCGATTATTCTTTCATTCTGACATTAATTTCAGTGAATTTTGAAATATAATTATGTGTCCCATCTTGCCCGGGTAGCCCGGGCAAGATGGGACAATGTTCTAATTTTGTTTATGTTAAGTTATTATTATTGAACTTTATTATTTATTTATTTTCTGTATGAGATATGTAAGAGAAATGTTCCCATCCCTATATGTTTACAATATAAAAGATATAAAATTGCTCTAGTTTACTATTTTTTAAGCCAAGTTTCCTTAAGCGGTCCATCTTGCCCGCTCTTCCCTATATTAGGTTGTAAGATGTTAGTTTAAGCAGAACTGTTAATTTTTTTTTTTTGCTATTTATTTATTTATAGCTTGTTTTTTATGGTCATTAATTGTTTTTTTTTTGGGATTAATTGTTATTTTTTATTAATAACTTTGTTATTTCGTTTTTGTGAATTTTAATTTAATTGTTAATGTGCTTCATAGTGAACTTTGTAATCGGTGGCGTGCCCAGAATATTGTGTCGCGTGCCATTGGTTCGCCATCCCTGCACTAAATGAAGTATTAAATCATAATTTTATGTTTTGTAGATATAAAATATTGCCATTATACAGAGTATTTTCAAAACGTTTGATTAAAATAGTTTAAGCTATTTTCCCATAGTGAAAATCTGTGCTTCATAGTGAACTTTGTGATCGGTGGCGTGCCCAGAATATTGTGTCGCGTGCCATTGGTTCGCCATCCCTGCACTAAATGAAGTATTAAATCATAATTTTATGTTTTGTAGATATAAAATATTGCCATTATACAGAGTATTTTCAAAACATTTGATTAAAATAGTTTAAGCTATTTTCCCATAGTGAAAATCTGTGCTTCATAGTGAACTTTGTGATCGGTGGCGTGCCCAGAATATTGTGTCGCGTGCCATTGGTTCGCCATCCCTGCACTAAATGAAGTATTAAATCATAATTTTATGTTTTGTAGATATAAAATATTGCCATTATACAGAGTATTTTCAAAACGTTTGATTAAAATAGTTTAAGCTATTTTCCCATAGTGAAAATCTGTGCTTCATAGTGAACTTTGTGATCGGTGGCGTGCCCAGAATATTGTGTCGCATGCCATTGGTTCGCCATCCCTGCACTAAATAAAGTATTAAATCATAATTTTATGTTTTGTAGATATAAAATATTGCCATTATACAGAGTATTTTCAAAACGTTTGATTAAAATAGTTTAAGCTATTTTCCCATAGTGAAAATCTGTGCTTCATAGTGAACTTTGTGATCGGTGGCGTGCCCAGAATATTGTGTCGCGTGCCATTGATTCGCCATCCCTGCACTAAATGAAGTATTAAATCATAATTTTATGTTTTGTAGATATAAAATATTGCCATTATACAGAGTATTTTCAAAACGTTTGATTAAAATAGTTTAAGCTATTTTCCCATAGTGAAAATCTGTGCTTCATAGTGAACTTTGTGATCGGTGGCGTGCCCAGAATATTGTGTCGCGTGCCATTGGTTCGCCATCCCTGCACTAAATGAAGTATTAAATCATAATTTTATGTTTTGTAGATATAAAATATTGCCATTATACAGAGTATTTTCAAAACATTTGATTAAAATAGTTTAAGCTATTTTCCCATAGTTAAAATCTGTGCTTCATAGTGAACTTTGTGATCGGTGGCGTGCCCAGAATATTGTGTCGCGTGCCATTGGTTCGCCATCCCTGCACTAAATGAAGTATTAAATCATAATTTTATGTTTTGTAGATATAAAATATTGCCATTATACAGAGTATTTTCAAAACGTTTGATTAAAATAGTTTAAGCTATTTTCCCATAGTGAAAATCTGTGCTTCATAGTGAACTTTGTGATCGGTGGCGTGCCCAGAATATTGTGTCGCGTGCCATTGGTTCGCCATCCCTGCACTAAATAAAGTATTAAATCATAATTTTATGTTTTGTAGATATAAAATATTGCCATTATACAGAGTATTTTCAAAACGTTTGATTAAAATAGTTTAAGCTATTTTCCCATAGTGAAAATCTGTGCTTCATAGTGAACTTTGTGATCGGTGGCGTGCCCAGAATATTGTGTCGCGTGCCATTGATTCGCCATCCCTGCACTAAATGAAGTATTAAATCATAATTTTATGTTTTGTAGATATAAAATATTGCCATTATACAGAGTATTTTCAATACGTTTGATTAAAATAGTTTAAGCTATTTTCCCATAGTGAAAATCTGTGCTTCATAGTGAACTTTGTGATCGGTGGCGTGCCCAGGATATTGTGTCGCGTGCCATTGGTTCGCCATCCCTGCACTAAATGAAGTATTAAATCATAATTTTATGTTTTGTAGATATAAAATATTGCCATTATACAGAGTATTTTCAAAACGTTTGATTAAAATAGTTTAAGCTATTTTACCATAGTGAAAATCTGTGCTTCATAGTGAACTTTGTGATCGGTGGCGTGCCCAGAATATTGTGTCGCGTGCCATTGGTTCGCCATCCCTGCACTAAATGAAGTATTAAATCATAATTTTATGTTTTGTAGATATAAAATATTGCCATTATACAGAGTATTTTCAAAACGTTTGATTAAAATAGTTTAAGCTATTTTCCCATAGTGAAAATCTGTGCTTCATAGTGAACTTTGTGATCGGTGGCGTGCCCAGAATATTGTGTCGCGTGCCATTGGTTCGCCATCCCTGCACTAAATGAAGTATTAAATCATAATTTTATGTTTTGTAGATATAAAATATTGCCATTATACAGAGTATTTTCAAAACGTTTGATTAAAATAGTTTAAGCTATTTTCCCATAGTGAAAATCTGTGCTTCATAGTGAACTTTGTGATCGGTGGCGTGCCCAGAATATTGTGTCGCGTGCCATTGGTTCGGCATCCCTGCACTAAATGAAGTATTAAATCATAATTTTATGTTTTGTAGATATAAAATATTGCCATTATACAGAGTATTTTCAAAACGTTTGATTAAAATAGTTTAAGCTATTTTCCCATAGTGAAAATCTGTGTTTCAGAGTGAACTTTGTGATCGGTGGCGTGCCCAGAATATTGTGTCGCGTGCCATTGGTTCGCCATCCCTGCACTAAATGAAGTATTAAATCATAATTTTATGTTTTGTAGATATAAAATATTGCCATTATACAGAGTATTTTCAAAACTTTTGATTAAGATAGTTTAAGCTATTCTCCCATAGTGAAAATCTGTGCTTCATAGTGAACTTTGTGATCGGTGGCGTGCCCAGAATATTGTGTCGCGTGCCATTGGTTCGCCATCCCTGCACTAAATGAAGTATTAAATCATAATTTTATGTTTTGTAGATATAAAATATTGCCATTATACAGAGTATTTTCAAAACGTTTGATTAAAATAGTTTAAGCTATTTTCCCATAGTGAAAATCTGTGCTTCATAGTGAACTTTGTGATCGGTGGCGTGCCCAAAATATTGTGTCGCGTGCCATTGGTTCGCCATCCCTGCACTAAATGAAGTATTAAATCATAATTTTATGTTTTGTAGATATAAAATATTGCCATTATACAGAGTATTTTCAAAACGTTTGATTAAAATAGTTTAAACTATTTTCCCATAGTGAAAATCTGTGCTTCATAGTGAACTTTGTGATCGGTGGCGTGCCCAGAATATTGTGTCGCGTGCCATTGGTTCGCCATCCCTGCACTAAATGAAGTATTAAATCATAATTTTATGTTTTGTAGATATAAAATATTGCCATTATACAGAGTATTTTCAAAACGTTTGATTAAAATAGTTTAAGCTATTTTCCCATAGTGAAAATCTGTGCTTCATAGTGAACTTTGTGATCGGTGGCGTGCCCAGAATATTGTGTCGCGTGCCATTGGTTCGCCATCCCTGCACTAAATGAAGTATTAAATCATAATTTTATGTTTTGTAGATATAAAATATTGCCATTATACAGAGTATTTTCAAAACGTTTGATTAAAATAGTTTAAGCTATTTTCCCATAGTGAAAATCTGTGCTTCATAGTGAACTTTGTGATCGGTGGCGTGCCCAGAATATTGTGTCGCGTGCCATTGGTTCGCCATCCCTGCACTAAATGAAGTATTAAATCATAATTTTATGTTTTGTAGATATAAAATATTGCCATTATACAGAGTATTTTCAAAACGTTTGATTAAAATAGTTTAAGCTATTTTCCCATAGTGAAAATCTGTGCTTCATAGTGAACTTTGTGATCGGTGGCGTGCCCAGAATATTGTGTCGCGTGCCATTGGTTCGCCATCCCTGCACTAAATGAAGTATTAAATCATAATTTTATGTTTTGTAGATATAAAATATTGCCATTATACAGAGTATTTTCAAAACGTTTGATTAAAATAGTTTAAGCTATTTTCCCATAGTGAAAATCTGTGCTTCATAGTGAACTTTGTGATCGGTGGCGTGCCCAGAATATTGTGTCGCGTGCCATTGGTTCGCCATCCCTGCACTAAATGAAGTATTAAATCATAATTTTATGTTTTGTAGATATAAAATATTGCCATTATACAGAGTATTTTCAAAACGTTTGATTAAAATAGTTTAAGCTATTTTCCCATAGAGAAAATCTGTGCTTCATAGTGAACTTTGTGATCGGTGGCGTGCCCAGAATATTGTGTCGCGTGCCATTGGTTCGCCATCCCTGCACTAAATGAAGTATTAAATCATAATTTTATGTTTTGTAGATATAAAATATTGCCATTATACAGAGTATTTTCAAAACGTTTGATTAAAATAGTTTAAGCTATTTTCCCATAGTGAAAATCTGTGCTTCATAGTGAACTTTGTGATCGGTGGCGTGCCCAGAATATTGTGTCGCGTGCCATTGGTTCGCCATCCCTGCACGAAATGAAGTATTAAATCATAATTTTATGTTTTGTAGATATAAAATATTGCCATTATACAGAGTATTTTCAAAACGTTTGATTAAAATAGTTTAAGCTATTTTCCCATAGTGAAAATCTGTGTTTCAGAGTGAACTTTGTGATCGGTGGCGTGCCCAGAATATTGTGTCGCGTGCCATTGGTTCGCCATCCCTGCACTAAATGAAGTATTAAATCATAATTTTATGTTTTGTAGATATAAAATATTGCCATTATACAGAGTATTTTCAAAACGTTTGATTAAAATAGTTTAAGCTATTTTCCCATAGTGAAAATCTGTGCTTCATAGTGAACTTTGTGATCGGTGACGTGCCCAGAATATTGTGTCGCGTGCCATTGGTTCGCCATCCCTGCACTAAATGAAGTATTAAATCATAATTTTATGTTTTGTAGATATAAAATATTGCCATTATACAGAGTATTTTCAAAACGTTTGATTAAAATAGTTTAAGCTATTTTCCCATAGTGAAAATCTGTGCTTCATAGTGAACTTTGTGATCGGTGGCGTGCCCAGAATATTGTGTCGCGTGCCATTGGTTCGCCATCCCTGCACTAAATGAAGTATTAAATCATAATTTTATGTTTTGTAGATATAAAATATTGCCATTATACAGAGTATTTTCAAAACGTTTGATTAAAATAGTTTAAGCTATTTTCCCATAGTGAAAATCTGTGCTTCATAGTGAACTTTGTGATCGGTGGCGTGCCCAGAATATTGTGTCGCGTGCCATTGGTTCGCCATCCCTGCACTAAATGAAGTATTAAATCATAATTTTATGTTTTGTAGATATAAAATATTGCCATTATACAGAGTATTTTCAAAACGTTTGATTAAAATAGTTTAAGCTATTTTCCCATAGTGAAAATCTGTGCTTCATAGTGAACTTTGTGATCGGTGGCGTGCCCAGAATATTGTGTCGCGTGCCATTGGTTCGCCATCCCTGCACTAAATGAAGTATTAAATCATAATTTTATGTTTTGTAGATATAAAATATTGCCATTATACAGAGTATTTTCAAAACGTTTGATTAAAATAGTTTAAGCTATTTTCCCATAGTGAAAATCTGTGCTTCATAGTGAACTTTGTGATCGGTGGCGTGCCCAGAATATTGTGTCGCGTGCCATTGGTTCGCCATCCCTGCACTAAATGAAGTATTAAATCATAATTTTATGTTTTGTAGATATAAAATATTGCCATTATACAGAGTATTTTCAAAACGTTTGATTAAAATAGTTTAAGCTATTTTCCCATAGTGAAAATCTGTGCTTCATAGTGAACTTTGTGATCGGTGGCGTGCCCAGAATATTGTGTCGCGTGCCATTGGTTCGCCATCCCTGCACTAAATGAAGTATTAAATCATAATTTTATGTTTTGTAGATATAACATATTGCCATTATACAGAGTATTTTCAAACGTTTGATTAAAATAGTTTAAGCTATTTTCCCATAGTGAAAATCTGTGCTTCATAGTGAACTTTGTGATCGGTGGCGTGCCCAGAATATTGTGTCGCGTGCCATTGGTTCGCCATCCCTGCACTAAATGAAGTATTAAATCATAATTTTATGTTTTGTAGATATAAAATATTGCCATTATACAGAGTATTTTCAAAACGTTTGATTAAAATAGTTTAAGCTATTTTCCCATAGTGAAAATCTGTGCTTCATAGTGAACTTTGTGATCGGTGGCGTGCCCAGAATATTGTGTCGCGTGCCATTGGTTCGCCATCCCTGCACTAAATGAAGTATTAAATCATAATTTTATGATTTGTAGATATAAAATATTGCCATTATACAGAGTATTTTCAAAACGTTTGATTAAAATAGTTTAAGCTATTTTCCCATAGTGAAAATCTGTGCTTCATAGTGAACTTTGTGATCGGTGGCGTGCCCAGAATATTGTGTCGCGTGCCATTGGTTCGCATCCCTGCACTAAATGAAGTATTAAATCATAATTTATGTTTTGTAGATATAAAATATTGCCATTATACAGAGTATTTTCAAAACGTTTGATTAAAATAGTTTAAGCTATTTTCCCATAGTGAAAATCTGTGCTTCATAGTGAACTTTGTGATCGGTGGCGTGCCCAGAATATTGTGTCGCGTGCCATTGGTTCGCATCCCTGCACTAAATGAAGTATTAAATCATAATTTTATGTTTTGTAGATATAAAATATTGCCATTATACAGAGTATTTTCAAAACGTTTGATTAAAATAGTTTAAGCTATTTTCCCATAGTGAAAATCTGTGTTTCAGAGTGAACTTTGTGATCGGTGGCGTGCCCAGAATATTGTGTCGCGTGCCATTGGTTCGCCATCCCTGCACTAAATGAAGTATTAAATCATAATTTTATGTTTTGTAGATATAAAATATTGCCATTATACAGAGTATTTTCAAAACGTTTGATTAAAATAGTTTAAGCTATTTTCCCATAGTGAAAATCTGTGTTTCATAGTGAACTTTGTGATCGGTGGCGTGCCCAGAATATTGTGTCGCGTGCCATTGGTTCGCCATCCCTGCACTAAATGAAGTATTAAATCATAATTTTATGTTTTGTAGATATAAAATATTGCCATTATACAGAGTATTTTCAAAACGTTTGATTAAAATAGTTTAAGCTATTTTCCCATAGTGAAAATCTGTGCTTCATAGTGAACTTTGTGATCGGTGGCGTGCCCAGAATATTGTGTCGCGTGCCATTGGTTCGCCATCCCTGCACTAAATGAAGTATTAAATCATAATTTTATGTTTTGTAGATATAAAATATTGCCATTATACAGAGTATTTTCAAAACGTTTGATTAAAATAGTTTAAGCTATTTTCCCATAGTGAAAATCTGTGCTTCATAGTGAACTTTGTGATCGGTGGCGTGCCCAGAATATTGTGTCGCGTGCCATTGGTTCGCCATCCCTGCACTAAATGAAGTATTAAATCATAATTTTATGTTTTGTAGATATAAAATATTGCCATTATACAGAGTATTTTCAAAACGTTTGATTAAAATAGTTTAAGCTATTTTCCCATAGTGAAAATCTGTGCTTCATAGTGAACTTTGTGATCGGTGGCGTGCCCAGAATATTGTGTCGCGTGCCATTGGTTCGCCATCCCTGCACTAAATGAAGTATTAAATCATAATTTTATGTTTTGTAGATATAAAATATTGCCATTATACAGAGTATTTTCAAAACGTTTGATTAAAATAGTTTAAGCTATTTTCCCATAGTGAAAATCTGTGCTTCATAGTGAACTTTGTGATCGGTGGCGTGCCCAGAATATTGTGTCGCGTGCCATTGGTTCGCCATCCCTGCACTAAATGAAGTATTAAATCATAATTTTATGTTTTGTAGATATAAAATATTGCCATTATACAGAGTATTTTCAAAACGTTTGATTAAAATAGTTTAAGCTATTTTCCCATAGTGAAAATCTGTGCTTCATAGTGAACTTTGTGATCGGTGGCGTGCCCAGAATATTGTGTCGCGTGCCATTGGTTCGCCATCCCTGCACTAAATGAAGTATTAAATCATAATTTTATGTTTTGTAGATATAAAATATTGCCATTATACAGAGTATTTTCAAAACGTTTGATTAAAATAGTTTAAGCTATTTTCCCATAGTGAAAATCTGTGCTTCATAGTGAACTTTGTGATCGGTGGCGTGCCCAGAATATTGTGTCGCGTGCCATTGGTTCGCCATCCCTGCACTAAATGAAGTATTAAATCATAATTTTATGTTTTGTAGATATAAAATATTGCCATTATACAGAGTATTTTCAAAACGTTTGATTAAAATAGTTTAAGCTATTTTCCCATAGTGAAAATCTGTGCTTCATAGTGAACTTTGTGATCGGTGGCGTGCCCAGAATATTGTGTCGCGTGCCATTGGTTCGCCATCCCTGCACTAAATGAAGTATTAAATCATAATTTTATGTTTTGTAGATATAAAATATTGCCATTATACAGAGTATTTTCAAAACGTTTGATTAAAATAGTTTAAGCTATTTTCCCATAGTGAAAATCTGTGCTTCATAGTGAACTTTGTGATCGGTGGCGTGCCCAGAATATTGTGTCGCGTGCCATTGGTTCGCCATCCCTGCACTAAATGAAGTATTAAATCATAATTTTATGTTTTGTAGATATAAAATATTGCCATTATACAGAGTATTTTCAAAACGTTTGATTAAAATAGTTTAAGCTATTTTCCCATAGTGAAAATCTGTGCTTCATAGTGAACTTTGTGATCGGTGGCGTGCCCAGAATATTGTGTCGCGTGCCATTGGTTCGCCATCCCTGCACTAAATGAAGTATTAAATCATAATTTTATGTTTTGTAGATATAAAATATTGCCATTATACAGAGTATTTTCAAAACGTTTGATTAAAATAGTTTAAGCTATTTTCCCATAGTGAAAATCTGTGCTTCATAGTGAACTTTGTGATCGGTGGCGTGCCCAGAATATTGTGTCGCGTGCCATTGGTTCGCCATCCCTGCACTAAATGAAGTATTAAATCATAATTTTATGTTTTGTAGATATAAAATATTGCCATTATACAGAGTATTTTCAAAACGTTTGATTAAAATAGTTTAAGCTATTTTCCCATAGTGAAAATCTGTGCTTCATAGTGAACTTTGTGATCGGTGGCGTGCCCAGAATATTGTGTCGCGTGCCATTGGTTCGCCATCCCTGCACTAAATGAAGTATTAAATCATAATTTTATGTTTTGTAGATATAAAATATTGCCATTATACAGAGTATTTTCAAAACGTTTGATTAAAATAGTTTAAGCTATTTTCCCATAGTGAAAATCTGTGCTTCATAGTGAACTTTGTGATCGGTGGCGTGCCCAGAATATTGTGTCGCGTGCCATTGGTTCGCCATCCCTGCACTAAATGAAGTATTAAATCATAATTTTATGTTTTGTAGATATAAAATATTGCCATTATACAGAGTATTTTCAAAACGTTTGATTAAAATAGTTTAAGCTATTTTCCCATAGTGAAAATCTGTGCTTCATAGTGAACTTTGTGATCGGTGGCGTGCCCAGAATATTGTGTCGCGTGCCATTGGTTCGCCATCCCTGCACTAAATGAAGTATTAAATCATAATTTTATGTTTTGTAGATATAAAATATTGCCATTATACAGAGTATTTTCAAAACGTTTGATTAAAATAGTTTAAGCTATTTTCCCATAGTGAAAATCTGTGCTTCATAGTGAACTTTGTGATCGGTGGCGTGCCCAGAATATTGTGTCGCGTGCCATTGGTTCGCCATCCCTGCACTAAATGAAGTATTAAATCATAATTTTATGTTTTGTAGATATAAAATATTGCCATTATACAGAGTATTTTCAAAACGTTTGATTAAAATAGTTTAAGCTATTTTCCCATAGTGAAAATCTGTGCTTCATAGTGAACTTTGTGATCGGTGGCGTGCCCAGAATATTGTGTCGCGTGCCATTGGTTCGCCATCCCTGCACTAAATGAAGTATTAAATCATAATTTTATGTTTTGTAGATATAAAATATTGCCATTATACAGAGTATTTTCAAACGTTTGATTAAAATAGTTTAAGCTATTTTCCCATAGTGAAAATCTGTGCTTCATAGTGAACTTTGTGATCGGTGGCGTGCCCAGAATATTGTGTCGCGTGCCATTGGTTCGCCATCCCTGCACTAAATGAAGTATTAAATCATAATTTTATGTTTTGTAGATATAAAATATTGCCATTATACAGAGTATTTTCAAAACGTTTGATTAAAATAGTTTAAGCTATTTTCCCATAGTGAAAATCTGTGCTTCATAGTGAACTTTGTGATCGGTGGCGTGCCCAGAATATTGTGTCGCGTGCCATTGGTTCGCCATCCCTGCACTAAATGAAGTATTAAATCATAATTTTATGTTTTGTAGATATAAAATATTGCCATTATACAGAGTATTTTCAAAACGTTTGATTAAAATAGTTTAAGCTATTTTCCCATAGTGAAAATCTGTGCTTCATAGTGAACTTTGTGATCGGTGGCGTGCCCAGAATATTGTGTCGCGTGCCATTGGTTCGCCATCCCTGCACTAAATGAAGTATTAAATCATAATTTTATGTTTTGTAGATATAAAATATTGCCATTATACAGAGTATTTTCAAAACGTTTGATTAAAATAGTTTAAGCTATTTTCCCATAGTGAAAATCTGTGCTTCATAGTGAACTTTGTGATCGGTGGCGTGCCCAGAATATTGTGTCGCGTGCCATTGGTTCGCCATCCCTGCACTAAATGAAGTATTAAATCATAATTTTATGTTTTGTAGATATAAAATATTGCCATTATACAGAGTATTTTCAAAACGTTTGATTAAAATAGTTTAAGCTATTTTCCCATAGTGAAAATCTGTGCTTCATAGTGAACTTTGTGATCGGTGGCGTGCCCAGAATATTGTGTCGCGTGCCATTGGTTCGCCATCCCTGCACTAAATGAAGTATTAAATCATAATTTTATGTTTTGTAGATATAAAATATTGCCATTATACAGAGTATTTTCAAAACGTTTGATTAAAATAGTTTAAGCTATTTTCCCATAGTGAAAATCTGTGCTTCATAGTGAACTTTGTGATCGGTGGCGTGCCCAGAATATTGTGTCGCGTGCCATTGGTTCGCCATCCCTGCACTAAATGAAGTATTAAATCATAATTTTATGTTTTGTAGATATAAAATATTGCCATTATACAGAGTATTTTCAAAACGTTTGATTAAAATAGTTTAAGCTATTTTCCCATAGTGAAAATCTGTGCTTCAGAGTGAACTTTGTGATCGGTGGCGTGCCCAGAATATTGTGTCGCGTGCCATTGGTTCGCCATCCCTGCACTAAATGAAGTATTAAATCATAATTTTATGTTTTGTAGATATAAAATATTGCCATTATACAGAGTATTTTCAAAACGTTTGATTAAAATAGTTTAAGCTATTTTCCCATAGTGAAAATCTGTGCTTCATAGTGAACTTTGTGATCGGTGGCGTGCCCAGAATATTGTGTCGCGTGCCATTGGTTCGCCATCCCTGCACTAAATGAAGTATTAAATCATAATTTTATGTTTTGTAGATATAAAATATTGCCATTATACAGAGTATTTTCAAAACGTTTGATTAAAATAGTTTAAGCTATTTTCCCATAGTGAAAATCTGTGCTTCATAGTGAACTTTGTGATCGGTGGCGTGCCCAGAATATTGTGTCGCGTGCCATTGGTTCGCCATCCCTGCACTAAATGAAGTATTAAATCATAATTTTATGTTTTGTAGATATAAAATATTGCCATTATACAGAGTATTTTCAAAACGTTTGATTAAAATAGTTTAAGCTATTTTCCCATAGTGAAAATCTGTGCTTCATAGTGAACTTTGTGATCGGTGGCGTGCCCAGAATATTGTGTCGCGTGCCATTGGTTCGCCATCCCTGCACTAAATGAAA
>OX421975.1:100508701-100513701 GCA_949128135.1 Parasteatoda lunata
TCCTTCTCTTCTTGAGTTGGACTGCAGCAATTTAATAT
Source organism: Parasteatoda lunata (assembly GCA_949128135.1). Taxonomy (NCBI): domain Eukaryota; kingdom Metazoa; phylum Arthropoda; class Arachnida; order Araneae; family Theridiidae; genus Parasteatoda; species Parasteatoda lunata. Next base: position 100,508,740 of record OX421975.1, read on the forward strand.
TTTAATGCTTAAAATGTTTGTCGTACCTATGGTGTAGTGGTTATCACATCCGCCTAACACGCGGAAGGTCCCAGGTTCGATACCTGGTAGGTACATTCCTTTTTTCAAGTAGCAGGGGAATTTGTAATATTAATTTCCATTTAATATCCTCTGCGAAAGCCTTACTCTTTTCGAGCATCCTTCTCTTCTTGAGTTGGACTGCAGCAATTCAATATTTTAATGCTTAAAATGTTTGTCGTACCTATGGTGTAGTGGTTATCACATCCGCCTAACACGCGGAAGGTCCCAGGTTCGATACCTGGTAGGTACATTCCTTTTTTCAAGTAGCAGGGGAATTTGTAATATTAATTTCCATTTAATATCCTCTGCGAAATCCTTACTCTTTTCGAGCATCCTTCTCTTCTTGAGTTGGACTGCTGCAATGTAATATTTTAATGCTTAAAATGTTTGTCGTACCTAGGGTGTAGTGGTTATCACATCCGCTTAACACGCGGAAGGTCCCAGGTTCGATACCTGGTAGGTAGGTACATTACTTTTTTCAAGTAGCAGGGGAATTTGTAATATTAATTTCCATTTAATATCCTCTGCGAAAGCCTTACTCTTTTCGAGCATCCTTCTCTTCTTGAGTTGGACTGCAGCAATTTAATATTTTAATGCTTAAAATGTTTGTCGTACCTATGGTGTAGTGGTTATCACATCCGCCTAAAAGGCGGAAGGTCCCAGGTTCGATTCCTGGTAGGTACATTCCTTTTTTCAAGTAGCAGGGGAATTTGTAATATAAATTTCCATTTAATATCCTCTGCGAAAGCCTTACTCTTTTCGAGCATCCTTCTCTTCTTGAGTTGGACTGCAGCAATTTAATATTTTAATGCTTAAAATGTTTGTCGTACCTATGGTGTAGTGGTTATCACATCCGCCTAACACGCGGAAGGTTCCAGGTTCGATACCTGGTAGGTACATTCCTTTTTTCAAGTAGCAGGGAAATTTGTAATATTAATTTCCATTTAATATCCTCTGCGAAAGCCTTACTCTTTTCGAGCATCCTTCTCTTCTTGAGTTGGACTGCAGCAATTTAATATTTTAATGCTTAAAATGTTTGTCGTACCTATGGTGTAGTGGTTATCACATCCGCCTAACACGCGGAAGGTCCCAGGTTCGATACCTGGTAGGTACATTCCTTTTTTCAAGTAGCAGGGGAATTTGTAATATTAATATCCATTTAATATCCTCTGCGAAAGCCTTACTCTTTTCGAGCATCCTTCTCTTCTTGAGTTGGACTGCAGCAATTTAATATTTTAATGCTTAAAATGTTTGTCGTACCTATGGTGTAGTGGTTATCACATCCGCCTAACACGCGGAAGGTCCCAGGTTCGATACCTGGTAGGTACATTCCTTTTTTCAAGTAGCAGGGGAATTTGTAATATTAATTTCCATTTAATATCCTCTGCGAAAGCCTTACTCTTTTCGAGCATCCTTCTGTTCTTGAGTTGGACTGCAGCAATTTAATATTTTAATGCTTAAAATGTTTGTCGTACCTATGGTGTAGTGGTTATCACATCCGCCTAACACGCGGAAAGGTCCCAGGTTCGATACCTGGTAGGTACATTCCTTTTTTCAAGTAGCAGGGGAATTTGTAATATTAATTTCCATTTAATATCCTCTGCGAAAGCCTTACTCTTTTCAAGCATCCTTCTCTTCTTGAGTTGGACTGCAGCAATTTAATATTTTAATGCTTAAAATGTTTGTCGTACCTATGGTGTAGTGGTTATCACATCCGCCTAAAACGCGGAAGGTCCCAGGTTCGATACCTGGTAGATACATTCCTTTTTTCAAGTAGCAGGGGAATTTGTAATATTAATTTCCATTTAATATCCTCTGCGAAAGCCTTACTCTTTTCGAGCATTCTTTTTTTCTTGAGTTGGACTACAGCAATTTAATATTTTAATGCTTAAAATGTTTGTCGTACCTATGGTGTAGTGGTTATCACATCCGCCTAAAACGCGGAAGGTCCCAGGTTCGATACCTGGTAGATACATTCCTTTTTTCAAGTAGCAGGGGAATTTGTAATATTAATTTCCATTTAATATCCTCTGCGAAAGCCTTTCTCTTTTCGAGCATCCTTCTCTTCTTGAGTTGGACTGCAGCAATTTAATATTTTAATGCTTAAAACGTTTGTCGTACCTATGGTGTAGTGGTTATCACATCCGCCTAACACGCGGAAGGTCCCAGGTTCGATACCTGGTAGGTACATTCCTTTTTTCAAGTAGCAGGGGAATTTGTAATATTAATTTCCATTTAATATACTCTGCGAAAGCCTTACTCTTTTCGAGCATCCTTCTCTTCTTGAGTTGGACTGCAGCAATTTAATATTTTAATGCTTAAAATGTTTGTCGTACCTGTGGTGTAGTGGTTATCACATCCGCCTAAAACGCGGAAGGTCCCAGGTTCGATACCTGGTAGATACATTCCTTTTTTCAAGTAGCAGGGGAATTTGTAATATTAATTTCCATTTAATATCCTCTGCGAAAGCCTTACTCTTTTCGAGCATTCTTTTTTTCTTGAGTAGGACTGCAGCAATTTAATATTTTAATGCTTAAAATGTTTGTCGTACCTATGGTGTAGTGGTTATCACATCCGCCTAAAACGCGGAAGGTCCCAGGTTCGATACCTGGTAGATACATTCCTTTTTTCAAGAAGCAGGGGAATTTGTAATATTAATTTCCATTTAATATCCTCTGCGAAAGCCTTACTCTTTTCGAGCATTCTTTTTTTCTTGAGTTGGACTGCAGCAATTTAATATTTTAATGCTTAAAATGTTTGTCGTACCTATGGTGTAGTGGTTATCACATCCGCCTAAAACGCGGAAGTTCCCAGGTTCGATACCTGGTAGATACATTCCTTTTTTCAAGTAGCAGGGGAATTTGTAATATTAATTTCCATTTAATATCCTCTGCGAAAGCCTTACTCTTTTCGAGCATTCTTTTTTTCTTGAGTTGGACTACAGCAATTTAATATTTTAATGCTTAAAATGTTTGTCGTACCTATGGTGTAGTGGTTATCACATCCGCCTAAAACGCGGAAGGTCCCAGGTTCGATACCTGGTAGATACATTCCTTTTTTCAAGTAGCAGGGGAATTTGTAATATTAATTTCCATTTAATATCCTCTGCGAAAGCCTTTCTCTTTTCGAGCATCCTTCTCTTCTTGAGTTGGACTGCAGCAATTTATTATTTTAATGCTTAAAATGTTTGTCGTACCTATGGTGTAGTGGTTATCACATCCGCCTAACACGCGGAAGGTCCCAGGTTCGATACCTGGTAGGTACATTCCTTTTTTCAAGTAGCAGGGGAATTTGTAATATTAATTTCCATTTAATATCCTCTGCGAAAGCCTTACTCTTTTCGAGCATCCTTCTCTTCTTGAGTTGGACTGCAGCAATTTAATATTTTAATGCTTAAAATGTTTGTCGTACCTATGGTGTAGTGGTTATCACATCCGCCTAACACGCGGAAGGTCCCAGGTTCGATACCTGGTAGGTACATTCCTTTTTTCAAGTAGCAGGGGAATTTGTAATATTAATTTCCATTTAATATCCTCTGCGAAAGCCTTACTCTTTTCGAGCATCCTTCTCTTCTTGAGTTGGACTGCAGCAATTTAATATTTTAATGCTTAAAATGTTTGTCGTACCTGTGGTGTAGTGGGTATCACATCCGCCTAAAACGCGGAAGGTCCCAGGTTCGATACCTGGTAGATACATTCCTTTTTTCAAGTAGCAGGGGAATTTGTGATATTAATTTCCATTTAATATCCTCTGCGAAAGCCTTACTCTTTTCGAGCATTCTTTTTTTCTTGAGTAGGACTGCAGCAATTTAATATTTTAATGCTTAAAATGTTTGTCGTACCTATGGTGTAGTGGTTATCACATCCGCCTAAAACGCGGAAGGTCCCAGGTTCGATACCTGGTAGATACATTCCTTTTTTCAAGAAGCAGGGGAATTTGTAATATTAATTTCCATTTAATATCCTCTGCGAAAGCCTTACTCTTTTCGAGCATTCTTTTTTTCTTGAGTTGGACTGCAGCAATTTAATATTTTAATGCTTAAAATGTTTGTCGTACCTATGGTGTAGTGGTTATCACATCCGCCTAAAACGCGGAAGGTCCCAGGTTCGATACCTGGTAGATACATTCCTTTTTTCAAGTAGCAGGGGAATTTGTAATATTAATTTCCATTTAATATCCTCTGCGAAAGCCTTACTCTTTTCGAGCATCCTTCTCTTCTTGAGTTGGACTGCAGCAATTTAATATTTTAATGCTTAAAATGTTTGTCGTACCTATGGTGTAGTGGTTATCACATCCGCCTAACACGCGGAAGGTCCCAGGTTTGATACCTGGTAGGTACATTCCTTTTTTCAAGTAGCAGGGGAATTTGTAATATTAATTTCCATTTAATATCCTCTGCGAAAGCCTTACTCTTTTCGAGCATTCTTTTTTTCTTGAGTTGGACTGCAGCAATTTAATATTTTAATGCTTAAAATGTTTGTCGTACCTATGGTGTAGTGGTTATCACATCCGCCTAAAACGCGGAAGGTCCCAGGTTCGATACCTGGTAGATACATTCCTTTTTTCAAGTAGCAGGGGAATTTGTAATATTAATTTCCATTTAATATCCTCTGCGAAAGCCTTACTCTTTTCGAGCATCCTTCTCTTCTTGAGTTGGACTGCAGCAATTTAATATTTTAATGCTTAAAATGTTTGTCGTACCTATGGTGTAGTGGTTATCACATCCGCCTAAAACGCGGAAGGTCCCAGGTTCGATACCTGGTAGATACATTCCTTTTTTCAAGTAGCAGGGGAATTTGTAATATTAATTTCCATTTAATATCCTCTGCGAAAGCCTTACTCTTTTCGAGCATTCTTTTTTTCTTGAGTTGGACTGCAGCAATTTAATATTTTAATGCTTAA
>OX421975.1:100518701-100546201 GCA_949128135.1 Parasteatoda lunata
GTCCCAGGTTCGATACCTGGTAAGTACATTCCTTTTTTCAAGTAGCAGGGGAATTTGTAATATTAATTTCCATTTAATATCCTCTGCGAAAGCCTTACTCCTTTCGAGCATCCTTCTCTTCTTGAGTTGGACTGCAGCAATTTAATATTTTAATGCTTAAAATGTTTGTCGTACCTATGGTGTAGTGGTTATCACATCCGCATAACACGCGGAAGGTCCCAGGTTCGATACCTGGTAGGTACATTCCTTTTTTCAAGTAGCAGGGGAATTTGTAATATTAATTTCCATTTAATATCCTCTGCGAAAGCCTTACTCTTTTCGAGCATCCTTCTCTTCTTGAGTTGGACTGCAGCAATTTAATATTTTAATGCTTAAAATGTTTGTCGTACCTATGGTGTAGTGGTTATCACATCCGCCTAACACGCGGAAGGTCCCAGGTTCGATACCTGGTAGGTAGATTCCTTTTTTCAAGTAGCAGGGGAATTTGTAATATTAATTTCCATTTAATATCCTCTGCGAAAGCCTTACTCTTTTCGAGCATCCTTCTCTTCTTGAGTTGGACTGCAGCAATTTAATATTTTAATGCTTAAAATGTTCGTCGTACCTATGGTGTAGTGGTTATCACATCCGCCGAACACGCGGAAGGTCCCAGGTTCGATACCTGTAGGTACATTCCTTTTTTCCAGTAGCAGGGGAATTTGTAATATTAATTTCCATTTAATATCCTCTGCGAAAGCCTTACTCCTTTCGAGCATCCTTCTCTTCTTGAGTTGGACTGCAGCAATTTAATATTTTAATGCTTAAAATGTTTGTCGTACCTATGGTGTAGTGGTTATCACATCCGCCTAACACGCGGAAGGACCCAGGTTCGATACCTGGTATGTACATTCCTTTTTTCAAGTAGCAGGGGAATTTGTAATATTAATTTCCATTTAATATCCTCTGCGAAAGCCTTACTCCTTTCGAGCATCCTTCTCTTCTTGAGTTGGACTGCAGCAATTTAATATTTTAATGCTTAAAATGTTTGTCGTACCTATGGTGTAGTGGTTATCACATCCGCCTAACACGCGGAAGGTCCCAGGTTCGATACCTGGTAGGTACATTCCTTTTTTCAAGTAGCAGGGGAATTTGTAATATTAATTTCCATTTAATATCCTCTGCGAAAGCCTTACTCTTTTCGATCATCCTTCTCTTCTTGAGTTGGACTGCAGCAATTTAATATTTTAATGCTTAAAATGTTTGTCGTACCTATGGTGTAGTGGTTATCACATCCGCCTAACACGCGGAAGGTCCCAGGTTCGATACCTGGTAGGTACATTCCTTTTTTCAAGTAGCAGGGGAATTTGTAATATTAATTTCCATTTAATATCCTCTGCGAAAGCCTTACTCTTTTCGAGCATCCTTCTCTTCTTGAGTTGGACTGCAGCAATTTAATATTTTAATGCTTAAAATGTTTGTCGTACCTATGGTGTAGTGGTTATCACATCCGCCTAACACGCGGAAGGTCCCAGGTTCGATACCTGGTAGGTACATTCCTTTTTTCAAGTAGCAGGGTAATTTGTAATATTAATTTCCATTTAATATCCTCGGCGAAAGCCTTACTCTTTTCGAGCATCCTTCTCTTCTTGAGTTGGACTGCAGCAATTTAATATTCTAATGCTTAAAATGTTTGTCGTACCTATGGTGTAGTGGTTATCACATCCGCCTAACACGCGGAAGGTCCCAGGTTCGATACCTGGTAGGTACATTCCTTTTTTCAAGTAGCAGGGGAATTTGTAATATTAATTTCCATTTAATATCCTCTGCGAAAGACTTACTCTTTTCGAGCATCCTTCTCTTCTTGAGTGGGACTGCAGCAATTTAATATTTTAATGCTTAAAATGTTTGTCGTACCTATGGTGTAGTGGTTATCACATCCGCCAAACACGCGGAAGGTCCCAGGTTCGATACCTGGTAGGTACATTCCTTTTTTCAAGTAGCAGGGGAATTTGTAATATTAATTTCCATTTAATATCCTCTGCGAAAGACTTACTCTTTTCGAGCATCCTTCACTTCTTGAGTGGGACTGCAGCAATTTAATATTTTAATGCTCAAAATGGTTGTCGTACCTATGGTGTAGTGGTTATCACATCCGCCTAACACGCGGAAGGTCCCAGGTTCGATACCTGGTAGGTACATTCCTTTTTTCAAGTAGCAGGGCAATTTGTAATATTAATTTCCATTTAATATCCTCTGCGAAAGACTTACTCTTTTCGAGCATCCTTCTCTTCTTGAGTTGGACTGCAGCAATTTAATATTTTAATGCTTAAAATGGTTGTCGTACCTATGGTGTAGTGGTTATCACATACGCCTAACGCGCGGAAGTTCCCAGGTTCGATTCCTGGTAGGTACATTCCTTTTTTCAAGTAGCAGGGGAATTTGTAATATTAATTTCCATTTAATATCCTCTGCGAAAGACTTACTCTTTTCGAGCATCCTTCTCTTCTTGAGTTGGACTGCAGCAATTTAATATTTTAATGCTTAAAATGTTTGTCGTACCTATGGTGTAGTGGTTATCACATCCGCCTAACACGCGGAAGGTCCCAGGTTCGATACCTGGTAGGTACATTCCTTTTTTCCAGTAGCAGGGGAATTTGTAATATTAATTTCCATTTAATATCCTCTGCGAAAGCCTTACTCCTTTCGAGCATCCTTCTCTTCTTGAGTTGGACTGCAGCAATTTAATATTTTAATGCTTAAAATGTTTGTCGTACCTATGGTGTAGTGGTTATCACATCCGCCTAACACGCGGAAGGACCCAGGTTCGATACCTGGTATGTACATTCCTTTTTTCAAGTAGCAGGGGAATTTGTAATATTAATTTCCATTTAATATCCTCTGCGAAAGCCTTACTCCTTTCGAGCATCCTTCTCTTCTTGAGTTGGACTGCAGCAATTTAATATTTTAATGCTTAAAATGTTTGTCGTACCTATGGTGTAGTGGTTATCACATCCGCCTAACACGCGGAAGGTCCCAGGTTCGATACCTGGTAGGTACATTCCTTTTTTCAAGTAGCAGGGGAATTTGTAATATTAATTTCCATTTAATATCCTCTGCGAAAGCCTTACTCTTTTCGATCATCCTTCTCTTCTTGAGTTGGACTGCAGCAATTTAATATTTTAATGCTTAAAATGTTTGTCGTACCTATGGTGTAGTGGTTATCACATCCGCCTAACACGCGGAAGGTCCCAGGTTCGATACCTGGTAGGTACATTCCTTTTTTCAAGTAGCAGGGGAATTTGTAATATTAATTTCCATTTAATATCCTCTGCGAAAGCCTTACTCTTTTCGAGCATCCTTCTCTTCTTGAGTTGGACTGCAGCAATTTAATATTTTAATGCTTAAAATGTTTGTCGTACCTATGGTGTAGTGGTTATCACATCCGCCTAACACGCGGAAGGTCCCAGGTTCGATACCTGGTAGGTACATTCCTTTTTTCAAGTAGCAGGGTAATTTGTAATATTAATTTCCATTTAATATCCTCGGCGAAAGCCTTACTCTTTTCGAGCATCCTTCTCTTCTTGAGTTGGACTGCAGCAATTTAATATTCTAATGCTTAAAATGTTTGTCGTACCTATGGTGTAGTGGTTATCACATCCGCCTAACACGCGGAAGGTCCCAGGTTCGATACCTGGTAGGTACATTCCTTTTTTCAAGTAGCAGGGGAATTTGTAATATTAATTTCCATTTAATATCCTCTGCGAAAGACTTACTCTTTTCGAGCATCCTTCTCTTCTTGAGTGGGACTGCAGCAATTTAATATTTTAATGCTTAAAATGTTTGTCGTACCTATGGTGTAGTGGTTATCACATCCGCCAAACACGCGGAAGGTCCCAGGTTCGATACCTGGTAGGTACATTCCTTTTTTCAAGTAGCAGGGGAATTTGTAATATTAATTTCCATTTAATATCCTCTGCGAAAGACTTACTCTTTTCGAGCATCCTTCACTTCTTGAGTGGGACTGCAGCAATTTAATATTTTAATGCTCAAAATGGTTGTCGTACCTATGGTGTAGTGGTTATCACATCCGCCTAACACGCGGAAGGTCCCAGGTTCGATACCTGGTAGGTACATTCCTTTTTTCAAGTAGCAGGGCAATTTGTAATATTAATTTCCATTTAATATCCTCTGCGAAAGACTTACTCTTTTCGAGCATCCTTCTCTTCTTGAGTTGGACTGCAGCAATTTAATATTTTAATGCTTAAAATGGTTGTCGTACCTATGGTGTAGTGGTTATCACATACGCCTAACGCGCGGAAGTTCCCAGGTTCGATTCCTGGTAGGTACATTCCTTTTTTCAAGTAGCAGGGGAATTTGTAATATTAATTTCCATTTAATATCCTCTGCGAAAGACTTACTCTTTTCGAGCATCCTTCTCTTCTTGAGTTGGACTGCAGCAATTTAATATTTTAATGCTTAAAATGTTTGTCGTACCTATGGTGTAGTGGTTATCACATCCGCCTAACACGCGGAAGGTCCCAGGTTCGATACCTGGTAGGTACATTCCTTTTTTCAAGTAGCAGGGCAATTTGTAATATTAATTTCCATTTAATATCCTCTGCGAAAGACTTACTCTTTTCGAGCATCCTTTTTTTCTTGAGTTGGACTGCAGCAATTTAATATTTTAATGCTTAAAATGTTTGTCGTACCTATGGTGTAGTGGTTATCACATCCGCCTGACACGCGGAAGGTCCCAGGTTCGATTCCTGGTAGGTACATTCCTTTTTTCAAGTAGCAGGGCTATTTGTAATATTAATTTCCATTTAATATCCTCTGCGAAAGACTTACTCTTTTCGAGCATCCTTCTCTTCTTGAGTTGGACTGCAGCAATTTAATATTTTAATGCTTAAAATGTTTGTCGTACCTATGGTGTAGTGGTTATCACATCCGCCTAACACGCGGAAGGTCCCAGGTTCGACTCCTGGTAGGTACATTCCTTTTTTCAAGTAGCAGGGCTATTTGTAATATTAATTTCCATTTAATATCCTCTGCGAAAGCCTTACTCTTTTCGAGCATCCTTCTCTTCTTTAGTTGGACTGCAGCAATTTAATATTTTAATGCTTAAAATGTTTGTCGTACCTATGGTGTAGTGGTTATCACATCCGCCTAACACGCGGAAGGTCCCAGGTTCGATACCTGGTAGGTACATTCCTTTTTTCAAGTAGCAGGGGAATTTGTAATATTAATTTCCATTTAATATCCTCTGCGAAAGCCTTACTCTTTTCGAGCATCCTTCTCTTCTTTAGTTGGACTGCAGCAATTTAATATTTTAATGCTTAAAATGTTTGTCGTACCTATGGTGTAGTGGTTATCACATCCGCCTAACACGCGGAAGGTCCCAGGTTCGATACCTGGTAGGTACATTCCTTTTTTCAAGTAGCAGGGGAATTTGTAATATTAATTTCCATTTAATATCCTCTGCGAAAGCCTTACTCTTTTCGAGCATTCTTTTTTTCTTGAGTTGGACTGCAGCAATTTAATATTTTAATGCTTATAATGTTTGTCGTACCTATGGTGTAGTGGTTATCACATCCGCCTAACACGCGGAAGGTCCCAGGTTCGATACCTGGTAGATACATTCCTTTTTTCAAGTAGCAGGGGAATTTGTAATATTAATTTCCATTTAATATCCTCTGTGAAAGCCTTACTCTTTTCGAGCATCCTTCTCTTCTTGAGTTGGACTGCAGCAATTTAATATTTTAATGCTTAAAATGTTTCTCGTACCTATGGTGTAGTGGTTATCACACCCACCTAACACGCGGAAGGTCCCAGGTTCGATACCTGGTAGGTACATTCCTTTTTTCAAGTAGCAGGGGAATTTGTAATATTAATTTCCATTTAATATCCTCTGCGAAAGACTTACTCTTTTCGAGCATCCTTCTCTTCTTGAGTTGGACTGCAGCAATTTAATATTTTAATGCTTAAAATGTTTGTCGTACCTATGGTGTAGTGGTTATCACATCCGCCTAACACGCGGAACGTCCCAGGTTCGATACCTGGTAGGTACATTCCTTTTTTCAAGTAGCAGGGGAATTTGTAATATTAATTTCCATTTAATATCCTCTGCGAAAGCCTTACTCTTTTCGAGCATCCTTCTCTTCTTGAGTTGGACTGCAGCAATTTAATATTTTAATGCTTAAAATGTTTGTCGTACCTATGGTGTAGTGGTTATCACCTCCGCCTAACACGCGGAACGTCCCAGGTTCGATACCTGGTAGGTACATTCCTTTTTTCGAGTAGCAGGGGAATTTGTAATATTAATTTCCATTTAATATCCTCTGCGAAAGCCTTACTCTTTTCGAGCATCCTTCTCTTCTTGAGTTGGACTGCAGCAATTTAATATTTTAATGCTTAAAATGTTTGTCGTACCTATGGTGTAGTGGTTATCACATCCGCCTAACACGCGGAAGGTCCCAGGTTCGATAGCTGGTAGGTACATTCCTTTTTTCAAGTAGCAGGGGAATTTGTAATATTAATTTCCATTTAATATCCTCTGCGAAAGCCTTACTCTTTTCGAGCATCCTTCTCTTCTTGAGTTGGACTGCAGCAATTTAATATTTTAATGCTTAAAATGTTTGTCGTACCTATGGTGTAGTGGTTATCACATCCGCCTAACACGCGGAAGGTCCCAGGTTCGATACCTGGTAGGTACATTCCTTTTTTCAAGTAGCAGGGGAATTTGTAATATTAATTTCCATTTAATATCCTCTGCGAAAGCCTTACTCCTTTCGAGCATCCTTCTCTTCTTGAGTTGGACTGCAGCAATTTAATATTTTAATGCTTAAAATGTTTGTCGTACCTATGGTGTAGTGGTTATCACATCCGCATAACACGCGGAAGGTCCCAGGTTCGATACCTGGTAGGTACATTCCTTTTTTCAAGTAGCAGGGGAATTTGTAATATTAATTTCCATTTAATATCCTCTGCGAAAGCCTTACTCTTTTCGAGCATCCTTCTCTTCTTGAGTTGGACTGCAGCAATTTAATATTTTAATGCTTAAAATGTTTGTCGTACCTATGGTGTAGTGGTTATCACATCCGCCTAACACGCGGAAGGTCCCAGGTTCGATACCTGGTAGGTACATTCCTTTTTTCAAGTAGCAGGGGAATTTGTAATATTAATTTCCATTTAATATCCTCTGCGAAAGCCTTACTCTTTTCGAGCATCCTTCTCTTCTTGAGTTGGACTGCAGCAATTTAATATTTTAATGCTTAAAATGTTCGTCGTACCTATGGTGTAGTGGTTATCACATCCGCCTAACACGCGGAAGGTCCCAGGTTCGATACCTGGTAGGTACATTCCTTTTTTCAAGTAGCAGGGGAATTTGTAATATTAATTTCCATTTAATATCCTCTGCGAAAGCCTTACTCCTTTCGAGCATCCTTCTCTTCTTGAGTTGGACTGCAGCAATTTAATATTTTAATGCTTAAAATGTTTGTCGTACCTATGGTGTAGTGGTTATCACATCCGCCTAACACGCGGAAGGTCCCAGGTTCGATACCTGGTATGTACATTCCTTTTTTCAAGTAGCAGGGGAATTTGTAATATTAATTTCCATTTAATATCCTCTGCGAAAGCCTTACTCCTTTCGAGCATCCTTCTCTTCTTGAGTTGGACTGCAGCAATTTAATATTTTAATGCTTAAAATGTTTGTCGTACCTATGGTGTAGTGGTTATCACATCCGCCTAACACGCGGAAGGTCCCAGGTTCGATACCTGGTAGGTACATTCCTTTTTTCAAGTAGCAGGGGAATTTGTAATATTAATTTCCATTTAATATCCTCTGCGAAAGCCTTACTCTTTTCGAGCATCCTTCTCTTCTTGAGTTGGACTGCAGCAATTTAATATTTTAATGCTTAAAATGTTTGTCGTACCTATGGTGTAGTGGTTATCACATCCGCCTAACACGCGGAAGGTTCCAGGTTCGATACCTGGTAGGTACATTCCTTTTTTCAAGTAGCAGGGGAATTTGTAATATTAATTTCCATTTAATATCCTCTGCGAAAGCCTTACTCTTTTCGAGCATCCTTCTCTTCTTGAGTTGGACTGCAGCAATTTAATATTTTAATGCTTACAATGTTCGTCGTACCTATGGTGTAGTGGTTATCACATCCGCCTAACACGCGGAAGGTCCCAGGTTCGATACCTGGTATGTACATTCCTTTTTTCAAGTAGCAGGGGAATTTGTAATATTAATTTCCATTTAATATCCTCTGCGAAAGCCTTACTCCTTTCGAGCATCCTTCTCTTCTTCAGTTGGACTGCAGCAATTTAATATTTTAATGCTTAAAATGTTTGTCGTACCTATGGTGTAGTGGTTATCACATCCGCCTAACACGCGGAAGGTCCCAGGTTCGATACCTGGTATGTACATTCCTTTTTTCAAGTAGCAGGGGAATATGTAATATTAATTTCCATTTAATATCCTCTGCGAAAGCCTTACTCCTTTCGAGCATCCTTCTCTTCTTGAGTTGGACTGCAGCAATTTAATATTTTAATGCTTAAAATGTTTGTCGTACCTATGGTGTAGTGGTTATCACATCCGCCTAACACGCGGAAGGTCCCAGGTTCGATACCTGGTAGGTACATTCCTTTTTTCAAGTAGCAGGGGAATTTGTAATATTAATTTCCATTTAATATCCTCTGCGAAAGCCTTACTCTTTTCGAGCATCCTTCTCTTCTTGAGTTGGACTGCAGCAATTTAATATTTTAATGCTTAAAATGTTTGTCGTACCTATGGTGTAGTGGTTATCACCTCCGCCTAACACGCGGAAGGTCCCAGGTTCGATACCTGGTAGGTACATTCCTTTTTTCGAGTAGCAGGGGAATTTGTAATATTAATTTCCATTTAATATCCTCTGCGAAAGCCTTACTCTTTTCGAGCATCCTTCTCTTCTTGAGTTGGACTGCAGCAATTTAATATTTTAATGCTTAAAATGTTTGTCGTACCTATGGTGTAGTGGTTATCACATCCGCCTAACACGTGGAAGGTCCCAGGTTCGATAGCTGGTAGGTACATTCCTTTTTTCAAGTAGCAGGGGAATTTGTAATATTAATTTCCATTTAATATCCTCTGCGAAAGCCTTACTCTTTTCGAGCATCCTTCTCTTCTTGAGTTGGACTGCAGCAATTTAATATTTTAATGCTTAAAATGTTTGTCGTACCTATGGTGTAGTGGTTATCACATCCGCCTAACACGCGGAAGGTCCCAGGTTCGATACCTGGTAGGTACATTCCTTTTTTCAAGTAACAGGGGAATTTGTAATATTAATTTCCATTTAATATCCTCTGCGAAAGCCTTACTCTTTTCGAGCATCCTTCTCTTCTTGAGTTGGACTGCAGCAATTTAATATTTTAATGCTTAAAATGTTTGTCGTACCTATGGTGTAGTGGTTATCACCTCCGCCTAACACGCGGAAGGTCCCAGGTTCGATACCTGGTAGGTACATTCCTTTTTTCGAGTAGCAGGGGAATTTGTAATATTAATTTCCATTTAATATCCTCTGCGAAAGCCTTACTCTTTTCGAGCATCCTTCTCTTCTTGAGTTGGACTGCAGCAATTTAATATTTTAATGCTTAAAATGTTTGTCGTACCTATGGTGTAGTGGTTATCACATCCGCCTAACACGCGGAAGGTCCCAGGTTCGATAGCTGGTAGGTACATTCCTTTTTTCAAGTAGCAGGGGAATTTGTAATATTAATTTCCATTTAATATCCTCTGCGAAAGCCTTACTCTTTTCGAGCATCCTTCTCTTCTTGAGTTGGACTGCAGCAATTTAATATTTTAATGCTTAAAATGTTTGTCGTACCTATGGTGTAGTGGTTATCACATCCGCCTAACACGCGGAAGGTCCCAGGTTCGATACCTGGTAGGTACATTCCTTTTTTCAAGTAGCAGGGGAATTTGTAATATTAATTTCCATTTAATATCCTCTGCGAAAGCCTTACTCCTTTCGAGCATCCTTCTCTTCTTGAGTTGGACTGCAGCAATTTAATATTTTAATGCTTAAAATGTTTGTCGTACCTATGGTGTAGTGGTTATCACATCCGCATAACACGCGGAAGGTCCCAGGTTCGATACCTGGTAGGTACATTCCTTTTTTCAAGTAGCAGGGGAATTTGTAATATTAATTTCCATTTAATATCCTCTGCGAAAGCCTTACTCTTTTCGAGCATCCTTCTCTTCTTGAGTTGGACTGCAGCAATTTAATATTTTAATGCTTAAAATGTTTGTCGTACCTATGGTGTAGTGGTTATCACATCCGCCTAACACGCGGAAGGTCCCAGGTTCGATACCTGGTAGGTACATTCCTTTTTTCAAGTAGCAGGGGAATTTGTAATATTAATTTCCATTTAATATCCTCTGCGAAAGCCTTACTCTTTTCGAGCATCCTTCTCTTCTTGAGTTGGACTGCAGCAATTTAATATTTTAATGCTTAAAATGTTCGTCGTACCTATGGTGTAGTGGTTATCACATCCGCCTAACACGCGGAAGGTCCCAGGTTCGATACCTGGTAGGTACATTCCTTTTTTCAAGTAGCAGGGGAATTTGTAATATTAATTTCCATTTAATATCCTCTGCGAAAGCCTTACTCCTTTCGAGCATCCTTCTCTTCTTGAGTTGGACTGCAGCAATTTAATATTTTAATGCTTAAAATGTTTGTCGTACCTATGGTGTAGTGGTTATCACATCCGCCTAACACGCGGAAGGTCCCAGGTTCGATACCTGGTATGTACATTCCTTTTTTCAAGTAGCAGGGGAATTTGTAATATTAATTTCCATTTAATATCCTCTGCGAAAGCCTTACTCCTTTCGAGCATCCTTCTCTTCTTGAGTTGGACTGCAGCAATTTAATATTTTAATGCTTAAAATGTTTGTCGTACCTATGGTGTAGTGGTTATCACATCCGCCTAACACGCGGAAGGTCCCAGGTTCGATACCTGGTAGGTACATTCCTTTTTTCAAGTAGCAGGGGAATTTGTAATATTAATTTCCATTTAATATCCTCTGCGAAAGCCTTACTCTTTTCGAGCATCCTTCTCTTCTTGAGTTGGACTGCAGCAATTTAATATTTTAATGCTTAAAATGTTTGTCGTACCTATGGTGTAGTGGTTATCACATCCGCCTAACACGCGGAAGGTTCCAGGTTCGATACCTGGTAGGTACATTCCTTTTTTCAAGTAGCAGGGGAATTTGTAATATTAATTTCCATTTAATATCCTCTGCGAAAGCCTTACTCTTTTCGAGCATCCTTCTCTTCTTGAGTTGGACTGCAGCAATTTAATATTTTAATGCTTACAATGTTCGTCGTACCTATGGTGTAGTGGTTATCACATCCGCCTAACACGCGGAAGATCCCAGGTTCGATACCTGGTATGTACATTCCTTTTTTCAAGTAGCAGGGGAATTTGTAATATTAATTTCCATTTAATATCCTCTGCGAAAGCCTTACTCCTTTCGAGCATCCTTCTCTTCTTCAGTTGGACTGCAGCAATTTAATATTTTAATGCTTAAAATGTTTGTCGTACCTATGGTGTAGTGGTTATCACATCCGCCTAACACGCGGAAGGTCCCAGGTTCGATACCTGGTATGTACATTCCTTTTTTCAAGTAGCAGGGGAATATGTAATATTAATTTCCATTTAATATCCTCTGCGAAAGCCTTACTCCTTTCGAGCATCCTTCTCTTCTTGAGTTGGACTGCAGCAATTTAATATTTTAATGCTTAAAATGTTTGTCGTACCTATGGTGTAGTGGTTATCACATCCGCCTAACACGCGGAAGGTCCCAGGTTCGATACCTGGTAGGTACATTCCTTTTTTCAAGTAGCAGGGGAATTTGTAATATTAATTTCCATTTAATATCCTCTGCGAAAGCCTTACTCTTTTCGAGCATCCTTCTCTTCTTGAGTTGGACTGCAGCAATTTAATATTTTAATGCTTAAAATGTTTGTCGTACCTATGGTGTAGTGGTTATCACCTCCGCCTAACACGCGGAAGGTCCCAGGTTCGATACCTGGTAGGTACATTCCTTTTTTCGAGTAGCAGGGGAATTTGTAATATTAATTTCCATTTAATATCCTCTGCGAAAGCCTTACTCTTTTCGAGCATCCTTCTCTTCTTGAGTTGGACTGCAGCAATTTAATATTTTAATGCTTAAAATGTTTGTCGTACCTATGGTGTAGTGGTTATCACATCCGCCTAACACGTGGAAGGTCCCAGGTTCGATAGCTGGTAGGTACATTCCTTTTTTCAAGTAGCAGGGGAATTTGTAATATTAATTTCCATTTAATATCCTCTGCGAAAGCCTTACTCTTTTCGAGCATCCTTCTCTTCTTGAGTTGGACTGCAGCAATTTAATATTTTAATGCTTAAAATGTTTGTCGTACCTATGGTGTAGTGGTTATCACATCCGCCTAACACGCGGAAGGTCCCAGGTTCGATACCTGGTAGGTACATTCCTTTTTTCAAGTAGCAGGGGAATTTGTAATATTAATTTCCATTTAATATCCTCTGCGAAAGCCTTACTTCTTTCGAGCATCCTTCTCTTCTTGAGTTGGACTGCAGCAATTTAATATTTTAATGCTTAAAATGTTTGTCGTACCTATGGTGTAGTGGTTATCACATCCGCATAACACGCGGAAGGTCCCAGGTTCGATACCTGGTAGGTACATTCCTTTTTTCAAGTAGCAGGGGAATTTGTAATATTAATTTCCATTTAATATCCTCTGCGAAAGCCTTACTCTTTTCGAGCATCCTTCTCTTCTTGAGTTGGACTGCAGCAATTTAATATTTTAATGCTTAAAATGTTCGTCGTACCTATGGTGTAGTGGTTATCACATCCGCCTAACACGCGGAAGGTCCCAGGTTCGATACCTGTAGGTACATTCCTTTTTTCAAGTAGCAGGGGAATTTGTAATATTAATTTCCATTTAATATCCTCTGCGAAAGCCTTACTCCTTTCGAGCATCCTTCTCTTCTTGAGTTGGACTGCAGCAATTTAATATTTTAATGCTTAAAATGTTTGTCGTACCTATGGTGTAGTGGTTATCACATCCGCCTAACACGCGGAAGGTCCCAGGTTCGATACCTGGTATGTACATTCCTTTTTTCAAGTAGCAGGGGAATTTGTAATATTAATTTCCATTTAATATCCTCTGCGAAAGCCTTACTCCTTTCGAGCATCCTTCTCTTCTTGAGTTGGACTGCAGCAATTTAATATTTTAATGCTTAAAATGTTTGTCGTACCTATGGTGTAGTGGTTATCACATCCGCCTAACACGCGGAAGGTCCCAGGTTCGATACCTGGTAGGTACATTCCTTTTTTCAAGTAGCAGGGGAATTTGTAATATTAATTTCCATTTAATATCCTCTGCGAAAGCCTTACTCTTTTCGAGCATCCTTCTCTTCTTGAGTTGGACTGCAGCAATTTAATATTTTAATGCTTAAAATGTTTGTCGTACCTATGGTGTAGTGGTTATCACATCCGCCGAACACGCGGAAGGTCCCAGGTTCGATACCTGGTAGGTACATTCCTTTTTTCAAGTAGCAGGGGAATTTGTAATATTAATTTCCATTTAATATCATCTGCGAAAGCCTTACTCTTTTCGAGCATCCTTCTCTTCTTGAGTTGGACTGCAGCAATTTAATATTTTAATGCTTAAAATGTTTGTCGTACCTATGGTGTAGTGGTTATCACATCCGCCTAACACGCGGAAGGTCCCAGGTTCGATACCTGGTAGGTACATTCCTTTTTTCAAGTAGCAGGGTAATTTGTAATATTAATTTCCATTTAATATCCTCGGCGAAAGCCTTACTCTTTTCGAGCATCCTTCTCTTCTTGAGTTGGACTGCAGCAATTTAATATTCTAATGCTTAAAATGTTTGTCGTACCTATGGTGTAGTGGTTATCACATCCGCCTAACACGCGGAAGGTCCCAGGTTCGATACCTGGTAGGTACATTCCTTTTTTCAAGTAGCAGGGGAATTTGTAATATTAATTTCCATTTAATATCCTCTGCGAAAGACTTACTCTTTTCGAGCATCCTTCTCTTCTTGAGTTGGACTGCAGCAATTTAATATTTTAATGCTTAAAATGTTTGTCGTACCTATGGTGTAGTGGTTATCACATCCGCCTAACACGCGGAAGGTCCCAGGTTCGATACCTGGTAGGTACATTCCTTTTTTCAAGTAGCAGGGCAATTTGTAATATTAATTTCCATTTAATATCCTCTGCGAAAGACTTACTCTTTTCGAGCATCCTTTTTTTCTTGAGTTGGACTGCAGCAATTTAATATTTTAATGCTTAAAATGTTTGTCGTACCTATGGTGTAGTGGTTATCACATCCGCCTAACACGCGGAAGGTCCCAGGTTCGATACCTGGTATGTACATTCCTTTTTTCAAGTAGCAGGGGAATATGTAATATTAATTTCCATTTAATATCCTCTGCGAAAGCCTTACTCCTTTCGAGCATCCTTCTCTTCTTGAGTTGGACTGCAGCAATTTAATATTTTAATGCTTAAAATGTTTGTCGTACCTATGGTGTAGTGGTTATCACATCCGCCTAACACGCGGAAGGTCCCAGGTTCGATACCTGGTAGGTACATTCCTTTTTTCAAGTAGCAGGGGAATTTGTAATATTAATTTCCATTTAATATCCTCTGCGAAAGCCTTACTCTTTTCGAGCATCCTTCTCTTCTTGAGTTGGACTGCAGCAATTTAATATTTTAATGCTTAAAATGTTTGTCGTACCTATGGTGTAGTGGTTATCACATCCGCCGAACACGCGGAAGGTCCCAGGTTCGATACCTGGTAGGTACATTCCTTTTTTCAAGTAGCAGGGGAATTTGTAATATTAATTTCCATTTAATATCCTCTGCGAAAGCCTTACTCTTTTCGAGCATCCTTCTCTTCTTGAGTTGGACTGCAGCAATTTAATATTTTAATGCTTAAAATGTTTGTCGTACCTATGGTGTAGTGGTTATCACATCCGCCTAACACGCGGAAGGTCCCAGGTTCGATACCTGGTAGGTACATTCCTTTTTTCAAGTAGCAGGGTAATTTGTAATATTAATTTCCATTTAATATCCTCGGCGAAAGCCTTACTCTTTTCGAGCATCCTTCTCTTCTTGAGTTGGACTGCAGCAATTTAATATTCTAATGCTTAAAATGTTTGTCGTACCTATGGTGTAGTGGTTATCACATCCGCCTAACACGCGGAAGGTCCCAGGTTCGATACCTGGTAGGTACATTCCTTTTTTCAAGTAGCAGGGGAATTTGTAATATTAATTTCCATTTAATATCCTCTGCGAAAGACTTACTCTTTTCGAGCATCCTTCTCTTCTTGAGTTGGACTGCAGCAATTTAATATTTTAATGCTTAAAATGTTTGTCGTACCTATGGTGTAGTGGTTATCACATCCGCCTAACACGCGGAAGGTCCCAGGTTCGATACCTGGTAGGTTCATTCCTTTTTTCAAGTAGCAGGGCAATTTGTAATATTAATTTCCATTTAATATCCTCTGCGAAAGACTTACTCTTTTCGAGCATCCTTTTTTTCTTGAGTTGGACTGCAGCAATTTAATATTATAATGCTTAAAATGTTTGTCGTACCTATGGTGTAGTGGTTATCACATCCGCCTAACACGCGGAAGGTCCCAGGTTCGATTCCTGGTAGGTACATTCCTTTTTTCAAGTAGCAGGGCTATTTGTAATAATAATTTCCATTTAATATCCTCTGCGAAAGACTTACTCTTTTCGAGCATCCTTCTCTTCTTGAGTTGGACTGCAGCAATTTAATATTTTAATGCTTAAAATGTTTGTCGTACCTATGGTGTAGTGGTTATCACATCCGCCTAACACGCGGAAGGTCCCAGGTTCGATTCCTGGTAGGTACATTCCTTTTTTCAAGTAGCAGGGCTATTTGTAATATTAATTTCCATTTAATATCCTCTGCGAAAGCCTTACTCTTTTCGAGCATCCTTCTCTTCTTTAGTTGGACTGCAGCAATTTAATATTTTAATGCTTAAAATGTTTGTCGTACCTATGGTGTAGTGGTTATCACATCCGCCTAACACGCGGAAGGTCCCAGGTTCGATACCTGGTAGGTACATTCCTTTTTTCAAGTAGCAGGGGAATTTGTAATATTAATTTCCATTTAATATCCTCTGCGAAAGCCTTACTCTTTTCGAGCATCCTTCTCTTCTTGAGTTGGACTGCAGCAATTTAATATTTTAATGCTTAAAATGTTTGTCGTACGTATGGTGTAGTGGTTATCACATCCGCCTAACACGCGGAAGGTCCCAGGTTCGATACCTGGTAGGTACATTCCTTTTTTCAAGTAGCAGGGGAATTTGTAATATTAATTTCCATTTAATATCCTCTGCGAAAGCCTTACTCTTTTCGAGCATTCTTTTTTTCTTGAGTTGGACTGCAGCAATTTAATATTTTAATGCTTAAAATGTTTGTCGTACCTATGGTGTAGTGGTTATCACATCCGCCTAACACGCGGAAGGTCCCAGGTTCGATACCTGGTAGATACATTCCTTTTTTCAAGTAGCAGGGGAATTTGTATTATTAATTTCCATTTAATATCCTCTGTGAAAGCCTTACTCTTTTCGAGCATCCTTCTCTTCTTGAGTTGGACTGCAGCAATTTAATATTTTAATGCTTAAAATGTTTGTCGTACCTATGGTGTAGTGGTTATCACACCCACCTAACACGCGGAAGGTCCCAGGTTCGATACCTGGTAGGTACATTCCTTTTTTCAAGTAGCAGGGGAATTTGTAATATTAATTTCCATTTAATATCCTCTGCGAAAGACTTACTCTTTTCGAGCATCCTTCTCTTCTTGAGTTGGACTGCAGCAATTTAATATTTTAATGCTTAAAATGTTTGTCGTACCTATGGTGTAGTGGTTATCACATCCGCCTAACACGCGGAAGGTCCCAGGTTCGATACCTGGTAGGTACATTCCTTTTTTCAAGTAGCAGGGGAATTTGTAATATTAATTTCCATTTAATATCCTCTGCGAAAGCCTTACTCTTTTCGAGCATCCTTCTCTTCTTGAGTTGGACTGCAGCAATTTAATATTTTAATGCTTAAAATGTTTGTCGTACCTATGGTGTAGTGGTTATCACCTCCGCCTAACACGCGGAAGGTCCCAGGTTCGATACCTGGTAGGTACATTCCTTTTTTCGAGTAGCAGGGGAATTTGTAATATTAATTTCCATTTAATATCCTCTGCGAAAGCCTTACTCTTTTCGAGCATCCTTCTCTTCTTGAGTTGGACTGCAGCAATTTAATATTTTAATGCTTAAAATGTTTGTCGTACCTATGGTGTAGTGGTTATCACATCCGCCTAACACGCGGAAGGTCCCAGGTTCGATAGCTGGTAGGTACATTCCTTTTTTCAAGTAGCAGGGGAATTTGTAATATTAATTTCCATTTAATATCCTCTGCGAAAGCTTTACTCTTTTCGAGCATCCTTCTCTTCTTGAGTTGGACTGCAGCAATTTAATATTTTAATGCTTAAAATGTTTGTCGTACCTATGGTGTAGTGGTTATCACATCCGCCTAACACGCGGAAGGTCCCAGGTTCGATACCTGGTAGGTACATTCCTTTTTTCAAGTAGCAGGGGAATTTGTAATATTAATTTCCATTTAATATCCTCTGCGAAAGCCTTACTCCTTTCGAGCATCCTTCTCTTCTTGAGTTGAACTGCAGCAATTTAATATTTTAATGCTTAAAATGTTTGTCGTACCTATGGTGTAGTGGTTATCACATCCGCATAACACGCGGAAGGTCCCAGGTTCGATACCTGGTAGGTACATTCCTTTTTTCAAGTAGCAGGGGAATTTGTAATATTAATTTCCATTTAATATCCTCTGCGAAAGCCTTACTCTTTTCGAGCATCCTTCTCTTCTTGAGTTGGACTGCAGCAATTTAATATTTTAATGCTTAAAATGTTCGTCGTACCTATGGTGTAGTGGTTATCACATCCGCCTAACACGCGGAAGGTCCCAGGTTCGATACCTGGTAGGTACATTCCTTTTTTCAAGTAGCAGGGGAATTTGTAATATTAATTTCCATTTAATATCCTCTGCGAAAGCCTTACTCCTTTCGAGCATCCTTCTCTTCTTGAGTTGGACTGCAGCAATTTAATATTTTAATGCTTAAAATGTTTGTCGTACCTATGGTGTAGTGGTTATCACATCCGCCTAACACGCGGAAGGTCCCAGGTTCGATACCTGGTATGTACATTCCTTTTTTCAAGTAGCAGGGGAATTTGTAATATTAATTTCCATTTAATATCCTCTGCGAAAGCCTTACTCCTTTCGAGCATCCTTCTCTTCTTGAGTTGGACTGCAGCAATTTAATATTTTAATGCTTAAAATGTTTGTCGTACCTATGGTGTAGTGGTTATCACATCCGCCTAACACGCGGAAGGTCCCAGGTTCGATACCTGGTAGGTACATTCCTTTTTTCAAGTAGCAGGGGAATTTGTAATATTAATTTCCATTTAATATCCTCTGCGAAAGCCTTACTCTTTTCGAGCATCCTTCTCTTCTTGAGTTGGACTGCAGCAATTTAATATTTTAATGCTTAAAATGTTTGTCGTACCTATGGTGTAGTGGTTATCACATCCGCCTAACACGCGGAAGGTCCCAGGTTCGATACCTGGTAGGTACATTCCTTTTTTCAAGTAGCAGGGGAATTTGTAATATTAATTTCCATTTAATATCCTCTGCGAAAGCCTTACTCTTTTCGAGCATCCTTCTCTTCTTGAGTTGGACTGCAGCAATTTAATATTTTAATGCTTAAAATGTTTGTCGTACCTATGGTGCAGTGGTTATCTCATCCGCCTAACAAGCGTAAGGTCCCAGGTTCGATACCTGGTAGGTACATTCCTTTTTTCAAGTAGCAGGGGAATTTGTAATATTAATTTCCATTTAATATCCTCTGCGAAAGCCTTACTCTTTTCGAGCATCCTTCTCTTCTTGAGTTGGACTGCAGCAATTTAATATTTTAATGCTTAAAATGTTTGTCGTACCTATGGTGTAGTGGTTATCACATCCGCCTAACACGCGGAAGGTCCCAGGTTCGATACCTGGTAGGTACATTCCTTTTTTCAAGTAGCAGGGGAATTTGTAATATTAATTTCCATTTAATATCCTCTGAGAAAGCCTTACTCTTTTCGAGCATCCTTCTCTTCTTGAGTTGGACTGCAGCAATTTAATATTTTAATGCTTAAAATGTTTGTCGTACCTATGGTGTAGTGGTTATCACATCCGCCTAACACGCGGAAGGTCCCAGGTTCGATACCTGGTAGGTACATTCCTTTTTTCAAGTAGCAGGGGAATTTGTAATATTAATTTCCATTTAATATCCTCTGCGAAAGCCTTACTCTTTTCGAGCATCCTTCTGTTCTTGAGTTGGACTGCAGCAATTTAATATTTTAATGCTTAAAATGTTTGTCGTACTTATGGTGTAGTGGTTATCACATCCGCCTAACACGCGGAAGGTCCCAGGTTCGATACCTGGTAGGTTCTTTCCTTTTTTCAAGTAGCAGGGGAATTTGTAATATTAATTTCCATTTAATATCCTCTGCGAAAGCCTTACTCTTTTCGAGCATCCTTCTCTTCTTGAGTTGGACTGCAGCAATTTAATATTTTAATGCTTAAAATGTTTGTCGTACCTATGGTGTAGTGGTTATCACATCCGCCTAACACGCGGAAGGTCCCAGGTTCGATACCTGGTAGGTACATTCCTTTTTTCAAGTAGCAGGGGAATTTGTAATATTAATTTCCATTTAATATCCTCTGCGAAAGCCTTACTCTTTTCGAGCATCCTTCTGTTCTTGAGTTGGACTGCAGCAATTTAATATTTTAATGCTTAAAATGTTTGTCGTACTTATGGTGTAGTGGTTATCACATCCGCCTAACACGCGGAAGGTCCCAGGTTCGATACCTGGTAGATACATTCCTTTTTTCAAGTAGCAGGGGAATTTGTAATATTAATTTCCATTTAATATCCTCTGCGAAAGCCTTACTCTTTTCGAGCATCCTTCTCTTCTTGAGTTGGACTGCAGCAATTTAATATTTTAATGCTTAAAATGTTTGTCGTACCTATGGTGTAGTGGTTATCACATCCGCCTAACACGCGGAAGGTCCCAGGTTCGATACCTGGTAGGTACATTCCTTTTTTCAAGTAGCAGGGGAATTTGTAATATTAATTTCCATTTAATATCCTCTGCGAAAGCCTTACTCTTTTCGAGCATTCTTTTTTTCTTGAGTTGGACTGCAGCAATTTAATATTTTAATGCTTAAAATGTTTGTCGTACCTATGGTGTAGTGGTTATCACATCCGCCTAACACGCGGAAGGTCCCAGGTTCGATACCTGTAGGTACATTCCTTTTTTCAAGTAGCAGGGCAATTTGTAATATTAATTTCCATTTAATATCCTCTGCGAAAGACTTACTCTTTTCGAGCATCCTTCTCTTCTTGAGTTGGACTGCAGCAATTTAATATTTTAATGCTTAAAATGTTTGTCGTACCTATGGTGTAGTGGTTATCAAATCCGCCTAACACGCGGAAGGTCCCAGGTTCGATTCCTGGTAGGTACATTCCTGTTTTCAAGTAGCAGGGGAATTTGTAATATTAATTTCCATTTAATATCCTCTGCGAAAGCCTTACTCTTTTCGAGCATCCTTCTCTTCTTTAGTTGGACTGCAGCAATTTAATATTTTAATGCTTAAAATGTTTGTCGTACCTATGGTGTAGTGGTTATCACATCCGCCTAACACGCGGAAGGTCCCAGGTTCGATACCTTGTAGGTACATTCCTATTTTCAAGTAGCAGGGGAATTTGTAATATTAATTTCCATTTAATATCCTCTGCGAAAGCCTTACTCTTTTCGAGCATCCTTCTCTTCTTGAGTTGGACTGCAGCAATTTAATATTTTAATGCATAAAATGTTTGTCGTACCTATGGTGTAGTGGTTATCACATCCGCCTAACACGCGGAAGGTCCCAGGTTCGATACCTGGTAGGTACATTCCTGTTTTCAAGTAGCAGGGGAATTTGTAATATTAATTTCCATTTAATATCCTCTGCGAAAGCCTTACTCTTTTCGAGCATCCTTCTCTTCTTGAGTTGGACTGCAGCAATTTAATATTTTAATGCTTAAAATGTTTGTCGTACCTATGGTGTAGTGGTTATCACATCCGCCTAACACACGGAAGGTCCCAGGTTCGATACCTGGTAGGTACATTCCTATTTTCAAGTAGCAGGGGAATTTGTAATATTAATTTCCATTTAATATCCTCTGCGAAAGCCTTACTCTTTTCGAGCATCCTTCTCTTCTTGAGTTGGACTGCAGCAATTTAATATTTTAATGCTTAAAATGTTTGTCGTACCTATGGTGTAGTGGTTATCACATCCGCCTAAAAGGCGGAAGGTCCCAGGTTCGATTCCTGGTAGGTACATTCCTTTTTTCAAGTAGCAGGGGAATTTGTAATATAAATTTCCATTTAATATCCTCTGCGAAAGCCTTACTCTTTTCGAGCATCCTTCTCTTCTTGAGTTGGACTGCAGCAATTTAATATTTTAATGCTTAAAATGTTTGTCGTACCTATGGTGTAGTGGTTATCACATCCGCCTAACACGCGGAAGGTTCCAGGTTCGATACCTGGTAGGTACATTCCTTTTTTCAAGTAGCAGGGAAATTTGTAATATTAATTTCCATTTAATATCCTCTGCGAAAGCCTTACTCTTTTCGAGCATCCTTCTCTTCTTGAGTTGGACTGCAGCAATTTAATATTTTAATGCTTAAAATGTTTGTCGTACCTATGGTGTAGTGGTTATCACATCCGCCTAACACGCGGAAGGTCCCAGGTTCGATACCTGGTAGGTACATTCCTTTTTTCAAGTAGCAGGGGAATTTGTAATATTAATATCCATTTAATATCCTCTGCGAAAGCCTTACTCTTTTCGAGCATCCTTCTCTTCTTGAGTTGGACTGCAGCAATTTAATATTTTAATGCTTAAAATGTTTGTCGTACCTATGGTGTAGTGGTTATCACATCCGCCTAACACGCGGAAGGTCCCAGGTTCGATACCTGGTAGGTACATTCCTTTTTTCAAGTAGCAGGGGAATTTGTAATATTAATTTCCATTTAATATCCTCTGCGAAAGCCTTACTCTTTTCGAGCATCCTTCTGTTCTTGAGTTGGACTGCAGCAATTTAATATTTTAATGCTTAAAATGTTTGTCGTACCTATGGTGTAGTGGTTATCACATCCGCCTAACACGCGGAAAGGTCCCAGGTTCGATACCTGGTAGGTACATTCCTTTTTTCAAGTAGCAGGGGAATTTGTAATATTAATTTCCATTTAATATCCTCTGCGAAAGCCTTACTCTTTTCAAGCATCCTTCTCTTCTTGAGTTGGACTGCAGCAATTTAATATTTTAATGCTTAAAATGTTTGTCGTACCTATGGTGTAGTGGTTATCACATCCGCCTAAAACGCGGAAGGTCCCAGGTTCGATACCTGGTAGATACATTCCTTTTTTCAAGTAGCAGGGGAATTTGTAATATTAATTTCCATTTAATATCCTCTGCGAAAGCCTTACTCTTTTCGAGCATTCTTTTTTTCTTGAGTTGGACTACAGCAATTTAATATTTTAATGCTTAAAATGTTTGTCGTACCTATGGTGTAGTGGTTATCACATCCGCCTAAAACGCGGAAGGTCCCAGGTTCGATACCTGGTAGATACATTCCTTTTTTCAAGTAGCAGGGGAATTTGTAATATTAATTTCCATTTAATATCCTCTGCGAAAGCCTTTCTCTTTTCGAGCATCCTTCTCTTCTTGAGTTGGACTGCAGCAATTTAATATTTTAATGCTTAAAACGTTTGTCGTACCTATGGTGTAGTGGTTATCACATCCGCCTAACACGCGGAAGGTCCCAGGTTCGATACCTGGTAGGTACATTCCTTTTTTCAAGTAGCAGGGGAATTTGTAATATTAATTTCCATTTAATATACTCTGCGAAAGCCTTACTCTTTTCGAGCATCCTTCTCTTCTTGAGTTGGACTGCAGCAATTTAATATTTTAATGCTTAAAATGTTTGTCGTACCTGTGGTGTAGTGGTTATCACATCCGCCTAAAACGCGGAAGGTCCCAGGTTCGATACCTGGTAGATACATTCCTTTTTTCAAGTAGCAGGGGAATTTGTAATATTAATTTCCATTTAATATCCTCTGCGAAAGCCTTACTCTTTTCGAGCATTCTTTTTTTCTTGAGTAGGACTGCAGCAATTTAATATTTTAATGCTTAAAATGTTTGTCGTACCTATGGTGTAGTGGTTATCACATCCGCCTAAAACGCGGAAGGTCCCAGGTTCGATACCTGGTAGATACATTCCTTTTTTCAAGAAGCAGGGGAATTTGTAATATTAATTTCCATTTAATATCCTCTGCGAAAGCCTTACTCTTTTCGAGCATTCTTTTTTTCTTGAGTTGGACTGCAGCAATTTAATATTTTAATGCTTAAAATGTTTGTCGTACCTATGGTGTAGTGGTTATCACATCCGCCTAAAACGCGGAAGTTCCCAGGTTCGATACCTGGTAGATACATTCCTTTTTTCAAGTAGCAGGGGAATTTGTAATATTAATTTCCATTTAATATCCTCTGCGAAAGCCTTACTCTTTTCGAGCATTCTTTTTTTCTTGAGTTGGACTACAGCAATTTAATATTTTAATGCTTAAAATGTTTGTCGTACCTATGGTGTAGTGGTTATCACATCCGCCTAAAACGCGGAAGGTCCCAGGTTCGATACCTGGTAGATACATTCCTTTTTTCAAGTAGCAGGGGAATTTGTAATATTAATTTCCATTTAATATCCTCTGCGAAAGCCTTTCTCTTTTCGAGCATCCTTCTCTTCTTGAGTTGGACTGCAGCAATTTATTATTTTAATGCTTAAAATGTTTGTCGTACCTATGGTGTAGTGGTTATCAAATCCGCCTAACACGCGGAAGGTCCCAGGTTCGATTCCTGGTAGGTACATTCCTGTTTTCAAGTAGCAGGGGAATTTGTAATATTAATTTCCATTTAATATCCTCTGCGAAAGCCTTACTCTTTTCGAGCATCCTTCTCTTCTTTAGTTGGACTGCAGCAATTTAATATTTTAATGCTTAAAATGTTTGTCGTACCTATGGTGTAGTGGTTATCACATCCGCCTAACACGCGGAAGGTCCCAGGTTCGATACCTTGTAGGTACATTCCTATTTTCAAGTAGCAGGGGAATTTGTAATATTAATTTCCATTTAATATCCTCTGCGAAAGCCTTACTCTTTTCGAGCATCCTTCTCTTCTTGAGTTGGACTGCAGCAATTTAATATTTTAATGCATAAAATGTTTGTCGTACCTATGGTGTAGTGGTTATCACATCCGCCTAACACGCGGAAGGTCCCAGGTTCGATACCTGGTAGGTACATTCCTGTTTTCAAGTAGCAGGGGAATTTGTAATATTAATTTCCATTTAATATCCTCTGCGAAAGCCTTACTCTTTTCGAGCATCCTTCTCTTCTTGAGTTGGACTGCAGCAATTTAATATTTTAATGCTTAAAATGTTTGTCGTACCTATGGTGTAGTGGTTATCACATCCGCCTAACACACGGAAGGTCCCAGGTTCGATACCTGGTAGGTACATTCCTATTTTCAAGTAGCAGGGGAATTTGTAATATTAATTTCCATTTAATATCCTCTGCGAAAGCCTTACTCTTTTCGAGCATCCTTCTCTTCTTGAGTTGGACTGCAGCAATTTAATATTTTAATGCTTAAAATGTTTGTCGTACCTATGGTGTAGTGGTTATCACATCCGCCTAAAAGGCGGAAGGTCCCAGGTTCGATTCCTGGTAGGTACATTCCTTTTTTCAAGTAGCAGGGGAATTTGTAATATAAATTTCCATTTAATATCCTCTGCGAAAGCCTTACTCTTTTCGAGCATCCTTCTCTTCTTGAGTTGGACTGCAGCAATTTAATATTTTAATGCTTAAAATGTTTGTCGTACCTATGGTGTAGTGGTTATCACATCCGCCTAACACGCGGAAGGTTCCAGGTTCGATACCTGGTAGGTACATT
Source organism: Parasteatoda lunata (assembly GCA_949128135.1). Taxonomy (NCBI): domain Eukaryota; kingdom Metazoa; phylum Arthropoda; class Arachnida; order Araneae; family Theridiidae; genus Parasteatoda; species Parasteatoda lunata. The sequence continues at coordinate 100,543,885 of OX421975.1, forward strand.
CCTTTTTTCAAGTAGCAGGGAAATTTGTAATATTAATTTCCATTTAATATCCTCTGCGAAAGCCTTACTCTTTTCGAGCATCCTTCTCTTCTTGAGTTGGACTGCAGCAATTTAATATTTTAATGCTTAAAATGTTTGTCGTACCTATGGTGTAGTGGTTATCACATCCGCCTAACACGCGGAAGGTCCCAGGTTCGATACCTGGTAGGTACATTCCTTTTTTCAAGTAGCAGGGGAATTTGTAATATTAATATCCATTTAATATCCTCTGCGAAAGCCTTACTCTTTTCGAGCATCCTTCTCTTCTTGAGTTGGAATGCAGCAATTTAATATTTTAATGCTTAAAATGTTTGTCGTACCTATGGTGTAGTGGTTATCACATCCGCCTAACACGCGGAAGGTCCCAGGTTCGATACCTGGTAGGTACATTCCTTTTTTCAAGTAGCAGGGGAATTTGTAATATTAATTTCCATTTAATATCCTCTGCGAAAGCCTTACTCTTTTCGAGCATCCTTCTGTTCTTGAGTTGGACTGCAGCAATTTAATATTTTAATGCTTAAAATGTTTGTCGTACCTATGGTGTAGTGGTTATCACATCCGCCTAACACGCGGAAAGGTCCCAGGTTCGATACCTGGTAGGTACATTCCTTTTTTCAAGTAGCAGGGGAATTTGTAATATTAATTTCCATTTAATATCCTCTGCGAAAGCCTTACTCTTTTCAAGCATCCTTCTCTTCTTGAGTTGGACTGCAGCAATTTAATATTTTAATGCTTAAAATGTTTGTCGTACCTATGGTGTAGTGGTTATCACATCCGCCTAAAACGCGGAAGGTCCCAGGTTCGATACCTGGTAGATACATTCCTTTTTTCAAGTAGCAGGGGAATTTGTAATATTAATTTCCATTTAATATCCTCTGCGAAAGCCTTACTCTTTTCGAGCATTCTTTTTTTCTTGAGTTGGACTACAGCAATTTAATATTTTAATGCTTAAAATGTTTGTCGTACCTATGGTGTAGTGGTTATCACATCCGCCTAAAACGCGGAAGGTCCCAGGTTCGATACCTGGTAGATACATTCCTTTTTTCAAGTAGCAGGGGAATTTGTAATATTAATTTCCATTTAATATCCTCTGCGAAAGCCTTTCTCTTTTCGAGCATCCTTCTCTTCTTGAGTTGGACTGCAGCAATTTAATATTTTAATGCTTAAAACGTTTGTCGTACCTATGGTGTAGTGGTTATCACATCCGCCTAACACGCGGAAGGTCCCAGGTTCGATACCTGGTAGGTACATTCCTTTTTTCAAGTAGCAGGGGAATTTGTAATATTAATTTCCATTTAATATACTCTGCGAAAGCCTTACTCTTTTCGAGCATCCTTCTCTTCTTGAGTTGGACTGCAGCAATTTAATATTTTAATGCTTAAAATGTTTGTCGTACCTGTGGTGTAGTGGTTATCACATCCGCCTAAAACGCGGAAGGTCCCAGGTTCGATACCTGGTAGATACATTCCTTTTTTCAAGTAGCAGGGGAATTTGTAATATTAATTTCCATTTAATATCCTCTGCGAAAGCCTTACTCTTTTCGAGCATTCTTTTTTTCTTGAGTAGGACTGCAGCAATTTAATATTTTAATGCTTAAAATGTTTGTCGTACCTATGGTGTAGTGGTTATCACATCCGCCTAAAACGCGGAAGGTCCCAGGTTCGATACCTGGTAGATACATTCCTTTTTTCAAGAAGCAGGGGAATTTGTAATATTAATTTCCATTTAATATCCTCTGCGAAAGCCTTACTCTTTTCGAGCATTCTTTTTTTCTTGAGTTGGACTGCAGCAATTTAATATTTTAATGCTTAAAATGTTTGTCGTACCTATGGTGTAGTGGTTATCACATCCGCCTAAAACGCGGAAGTTCCCAGGTTCGATACCTGGTAGATACATTCCTTTTTTCAAGTAGCAGGGGAATTTGTAATATTAATTTCCATTTAATATCCTCTGCGAAAGCCTTACTCTTTTCGAGCATTCTTTTTTTCTTGAGTTGGACTACAGCAATTTAATATTTTAATGCTTAAAATGTTTGTCGTACCTATGGTGTAGTGGTTATCACATCCGCCTAAAACGCGGAAGGTCCCAGGTTCGATACCTGGTAGATACATTCCTTTTTTCAAGTAGCAGGGGAATTTGTAATATTAATTTCCATTTAATATCCTCTGCGAAAGCCTTTCTCTTTTCGAGCATCCTTCTCTTCTTGAGTTGGACTGCAGCAATTTATTATTTTAATGCTTAAAATGTTTGTCGTACCTATGGTGTAGTGGTTATCACA